>CAAKHG010018352.1:0-27738 GCA_901007715.1 Dactylopterus volitans
TTAGATCAGTTTGTGCCAAGCTGTTTTTGCATGGATAAAGTTAGAAAGAGGTACACACACACACACACACACACACACACACACACACACACACACACACACACACAGGGCTGGCCTGGACCCGAGCCAAGCTCACGCTAATGTCCAACGCTTCCCCCTCAACCCCACACCCCCACCTCCCTCCCCGCTCCCTTGCATTGATATCAGTGGCCCATGTGCTATGCAGCTTTCCACACTCGGCCATCATCCGTGTTCCAAGTGGAACATTCCGGCACTGACTTGATCATCAGCGTTTCCTCATGTCGCGGGAGCTAGAATGTGCAATTTTTCCTGCCTCTTAGGCCTGTCTGCTAAAGATTATATACCCATACAGCTAAACGGCAATCTGAATCACGTTCGCGAGTGCCGTTTTTTTTCTTTTTTTTTTTCTTTTCTTTTCTTTTTTTTTGCCTTTCTTTTGAAACGCAGCCGATGCGATGACATCTTCATACAGCTGTAAGGAAGCAGAGTGGCTGCGGGGAGGCAAGCACAGCCTGACCGACACGAGTTCCATCCTGTGTCACAAGCCGTCAAGGCAATCGTCAAGGCAAATCTCAGCCAAACCGTGAATTAAAACCCAAACCTTGATCTTTTGCGAAACCTAACCCAGTCTCTCACGTCGAAATGGACCATACCGATAGTGTTGACAAGTGATGAAATATCATTATTTTGTGCATTTGGACAACATTTTTTGGCCATATCACAGCATGGTTACCATCCACAGATGTCTTCCCAAACTAACACATTTCAGATAAATATCATCCACATGCAAAACGCATTTGTAATCGGCGTAAACCGTAAAAAGAAGAAATAAGAACGTGTGTCACTCAAAACGGAATTGAAAATTCTGTTTATTTTGCGCAGGAAGGTAATTTTGAGGGGACGAGGCTGAGCTCTGACTGCTTCCATTCAGCACAGGGAAATAAAGGAGCTAACAAAAAAAACCAAAAAAAAACCTTGCTGGGAGTTTGTGCAGCAGAGTGAGTTGGTGCATTTGACAGATGGGGTGGCAGTTTGTTAATGGCAGCAAAACTGAAGCAAGGCTGCGTCGTGTCTCTGCGACTCCGCCGCACCGGCTATGATGATGACACTTTTGTGCTGCTTGGTTTCTCCCTCCTCTCTGCCTCGCTGCTTTTTTTTTTTTTTCCCCCCCTGTCTTTCCCCCTCTGAGGCTGGAAATTACGCCGTTCTCCCTCTGATCTCATGGAAGTTTTGTCGAATGAGCCCAACATTTTCAAAATGCAAATAAGCACCCATATGCTTGGGAAGTGAGAGGAACAAGATTCCCCATATGGGGAAGGATTACATGAAGGCAACACAAACAGGCAAAGTTTTGGCATTAAGGCGGCAGAGAGGGGAGCCGCGGGGGAGGTTGTTTGTGGATTGTAACTACATGTATTTCAGTCACCTAAACAACTTTGTTTTTGTTCATGTTCAAACCAAAACTTCAGCCCGGCATTTATTTCAGTGGAAACACACCAATTGTGTATAAATGTTTAGAACTTGAGCAATAAGAACGACCCTGCAATGGTCGACCATGCTTCTCCCTGAATTTTTTTTTTTTTTTCCGTATTTTTCAAATCTATCATGGTAGAAATAGCCCCGCACAAAAATCTTGCAGACCGGCTCACTTTTATTATTCTATTTGTTGTTAAAATTGGCAGTTGGAGACAAAATGGAGTCCTCAAGCAGCGAGAATGATTTTTTTTTTTTTTTTTTTGGGAAAATATTTGCATTTCTTATAAAAAAACAAAACAACCAAAGCCTGCTAGCAACGGCATTTGTGAGCCTGTTTGGCAGACGAGCGCGAACCACTGCGTGCTTGGAATTGATGGCAAACGGGGCTAATGTACGAATGAATAACATCAGCGAGATGCTAACGGGCCTAAACACCGTCTGCTTCTCGCATACGACTTTTGTTTGCACGCTCAGCATCTCTGAGCGGCCAAACAATTTTTGATGTATGCAAGGAGATGAATAAAAATCGCCAAAAATAAGACCCTGTTTTGGTGCACAAAACGCCGAGCTTCAGCAGCACTTTAGAATGCAACCTCACGGGACATGCGGGCTCTTGAATTTCTTCATATTCGCATTGAAAAACTTCGGAGCCAGCACTTTATAAATAGTTAGGGTTTTTTTTTGTTTTTTTTTTTGCAGCAATTCTATTTCCATGAGCAGATGAGCATGTCAGAAGTGAGAAAAAAAAAAAGATTAGGAAAAAAATAAATGAATAATAACCCCAATTCTATCCATAAAGAGGTGGCCTTAAAATTTGACAGTGTGCAGATGAATTATTTTCAGAACACAACTCCTCCAAGTCTTATTAAGGAATTTGAAGGACATGACAGCGGTGTCCTTAGTGATAGCAGCACAGTTTGTCACACATAGATGGCTGAACAAAACACTCAGGGACACGAGGTAATAACACAGAGAGGGCATTTTTCATTCAGCGCGACCTCTAACTGAAGTTATTTCACTAAATTGTTCATCAGAATTGATAAACCGTTTTGTCAGGGAACAAAATGTTAAAACGGCTCAATTAAATTTTGGCTCGCTCGACAATCTTTTTTTTGATGATGGTAAATGTCACAGATTGATTTTGCAAATTCCTTGGCAGAAATGGCCTGGAAACATTCCGTGATCGATGTTTAAAAAACAAAACAAAAACAAAACACGTGGCACCGCTATAAATACATAAGCTTAAGCACTTGTTTCATCATCCAAAATGAAGATAAGGCTACACTTTTAATGTCATTCTGAGGTTTGAATGAGGCAAAATTGTCCACCTGCATGCATATTAGCAATAAAAATACATTTATGCATCATGGTGATTTGCTAATCTCTTGCTTGTCAGCTTCCTTCTCTTTGGTTGATCTGACAACCACCTGAAAACTGAGAAAGAACACTGACCTTATTCCAACATTAAATTTTTGATACACCCAGTTTATCAATTATCAATTGCTTACTCTCTCTCTCCTAATCAGGATTTTGACCCATCCGCGAGGCTTTCATTCATCCACCTTGTTCTTTTTGTACATTTTTTCCTCACCTTAAGAGAGAAAAAAAAAATCTCATTCTCCCCTGCAAGCCCAACAATCCTCCCCTTGAAGAACTATTATTTCAGTGTTTTAAGAAGTGCTGTGGCGAAGTGATGAACAAAGGAGGAAAAGAAAAAAAAATGTCAGTGCCTGAAGAAAAAGAGCTCCTTAATTGAGAGTGAATCAACCTCCGCTTCAAGCTGAATGTCAAAAGGTGTGATTGGAGATGGCTGCAGATAATGAATAATTACATCAAAGTTGGGAGACTGCCTGTGCGTGTGTGCAATCGCTTTTTTTTTGTGCACAGAGTGTGTGTGTGTGTGTGTACGTTTCGGCGTGCTAGCAGGTGCAGAGGTGTGTGTTCAGTCTTGCGTCAGTTTGTGTGTGTGTGTGTGTGTGTGTGGGAGGCGTTATGTGTGCAGGGTATGTTTTGAATGAGGAAAAGCCAGCTGGTGTCGCTTGAAATTCGCAAGCCGGCGCTCGTGACTCCCAACACAAGCAGCCCTCCGCCATCTCCTCTCGCTGCCACACAGATTTGATACAAACATACAACTTAACACTGTGTTTTGTGCCTTTTTTTTTTTTTTTTTTTGATCAGGAATTCATTTGATTCGCTGCAGAGCATTGATTCCTCTTATCGCCTTTTGGCCTCGTTGCCGTGCTGTTCTGGAGTCGCAACTCCCTTTCATAACCCATTGATCAAAAAAAAAAAAGAAAAAAAAAAGATTCAGAATGCAGTTAAATGTGTTCTTGTTCTGGGCGGCGGCGTCCCCTGTCTTTAACGTACATTGTAGCCTCCATCTTGAGGATATCACAAAGTGTTTAAAGTAGCTTTTGAACAAGAGAAAAAAAGGAACAAAATGAGGAGGGGGAGGTGGGCTGCAGTTCTTCAAAGCCTTTTTTTCCCCCTCTCTATGTATAGCATGGTTATTATTATTACCATTGCAGGAAGAAAGTAACATGCTTGACCATCTACTTCTCTGCAGTGGCTGTGAAATGGCTTTATTTTTCCAGGGGCCACTCAGACTCATTTTTCTCTCCGGAGCCGTGGAAGTGGGAATGAATAGCTTTGCTTGACCAATTAGTATTCAAGGCGTGAATCTCGCCATTGGCATTTTTAAATCTTTAATGGCTCTTAATTTTTCATCTTGTCTTGAATGGTCTGGTTTCTGCCTTCGCTGACTGGCTTCGGCATTGTTGTGGGGAAATTGAAAAAGGCATAATAGCTGTTTGCTGCTTTAATATGTCGGGAAGGTTACAGCCGCGGCTGCTGCGACCTGCAAAAACCTCGTGCTTTACTTCCATTGGCTGTGGGGCCAAATGTTTCAGTGTCGTGGAGTTTTATATCTCAGCGCTTTTGTGTATTGGGATTGTCTGGATGGAAGAACATTTATCACACCAATTAAAGACTCTGGCCTCAAGTCATGTAAAAACGAGCCTCTAGTCTTGCAAGCATTGGCTTAGATTCATTTCCATTATTAATTTATCCTGTAGATAAAAAAGAAACAGCAACCCTAACAACATACAACATCTGAATCACAGATTCCGATGTCGCTGCCGCTAGCTGCACAATAATGTCCTAAAATACAACTCAAAAAAAAGAAAAAAAAAACAAAACATTTGTCTCCTCTGCACGATCCCACTGGACGCTGTGATTTGTTTTTCAGCTCCTTCATCTTCCCTTTATTCATTCAGTTTACCAGATCATGATGTCAGACATCGGCGGTCCCCGACCAGCTCGGCCCGTTTCTCACCGGATCGATGGTTTGTCTTCCCCAGGCCATGGTGGAGACGGTCAACAACCTGCTGCAGCCGCAGGCCCAGGCGGCGTGGAGGGTGCTGAGCACGGGCGAGCAGCTGCGGGCCGCCACCATGCTGCTGGACACGGTGGAGCAAGGCGCCTTCGTGCTGGCTGACAACCTGCTCAAGACGGACATCGTGCAGGAGAACACCGACAACATCCGTGAGTGCCGACTTGTGAGCGCGCGACATCCGGCGGACTCGAACTCATAAAACGCATCTTCGGTCAGACTTTTAGCAAATTTGTACACCGATTGCGACCGAATACCCGATTCAGTCTGACGGGACGAAGCGATGACATTTTATAGCCCAAAGGTCAAACTCACTCTCGACATCTCCTGTAATTCAACTTTCCTGGCCATGACGCATTCAAACAATTGTCGCATTGTGGTAATTGCAGTTTCTCCCAATATCTGACTCAGAAGCCCACATCACTGTTCAAAGGCTGGCTTTTCAGCCCAAATCTCGATTACAAGTGCTTTGAATGATTTTTTTTTTTTTGCTGACAAGACGAACCTCGGTGTGCAGCACGCGCAGAAAACATCAAGGCATTAAATATGGAACAGTCGCATCGCAAAAACGCGGAGATCAGACTCGGGATCGATCGCGACGGAGCAGATCGGAGCTTCCCCACTCACCGAAAAATACGTGCAAAACAAAACATCTGCTCGCTTCTGCACATGACGGAATCACAGGCGTGACAGATAAACGGGAGAATCTCAAATGTCTCGGCGAGGTGATGGGCGAGCAGAACAGCTTGGATGTTCTCAGCTGGAGAAATGAGCGTCGTTCTTCCATACGCCCCCCCCCCCCATTTGTCAGCGACATGATTTGTGTCGCGCCATTTCCATTCTCAAACACTCCACTCGTCTCTTTTGGCTTCTATTTAAGCCTCCGCATGTGCTCCTCCTCTCATTTATTCCGATTTCCCTTTATTTCTCACCTGTCTGCATTACAACAGATGACAATTATATTTACGTGTCATTTGCCAGTGATGAAGACTGTTTAAGTCCACACTTACTCGGTTGGTTTTGTTTGCAAAGTGCTATAAACAAATCAAGACGCCACAATGTCATTTATGATATTTAGACAGCTGATACGTTTCAAGAGCTCCATCGTTTGGTCTTTTTTTTTTTTTTTCCCCCCACAGTGGTGATTTTTCTTATCTAACTGGCTTCATCCTTCACTGTTCTTACTGGTTCTACAGAGGTTATAATGGTCACCATGCGGCTATTGATCCAGGCTGGATCTTGTATTGACAGCCGAGCTCTTGAAGATGCGGTGCCAGTGTGAAAGTCACAGGCTGAGTGCATCCTCCCCGCCGCGAGGTTAAGTTTGACGGGGGGCGGTGGGGGCTTAAGGCCGATGGCAGCCAGCTGTGAATTGACAATTGCCTCACATGATTGTGTTTTTGTCCGCGTGAGTCATTAGCTTGGAACTCACCACCACTCGACTCGCAGATCAGGGATCGGCGCTCATTTTTCAGCATGCAAATGCGGAGAATAATGGAATGTCTGTTACTGACGTTCTCCCTGGTGGTCTGCGTTTCAAAACTGGTTATGTTCGATCTATTATATTTACATCGAGCATCTCAAAGCACAAAATGATATTTAATTTTTTTTTTTTTTTTTTTTTGCAGAGGCTTGTTCCTTGGCCATGTGAGAATTAAGGAAAATATTCTTGTGATGTATCACCCACTTCTTTTTTTTCTTTAAGTTCCCGCTGCCATAGCAACCTAAAAATATAGGTCTTGTGACTCAAAGGGAAGCAAGGAGAATTATTAAAATGGATTTTATTGTATCTGGCACACAATTCATCTGGGTATTAAGGAGATTCTGCCCTCGTTTGGAAGGTGAAAGCGAAGATGCACAACTCAAGGGAGATTTTATAGCACATACTGGTCGTGGAGTTAATTATGTGCCGGTGACATGTTTACTAGGCCTCATCTCCGTGTTTGCCCGGCTCTCTTCTTCTTCTTCTTCTTCTCTTTTTTTTCCTTTTTTTTTTTTTCCTAGCCAGTTGGCTTTGTTGGCTCCTCCAATCCCTCATGCCACGCTGGGTAGTTAAATGAGCACAAGGAGGCCCATTTTAAACATTTGTAATTACTGCCCCAGCTAATTATTGATCCCCTCACGCTGAATTACGTGGAGCTCACACACCTGGCGTCTTCTCAGTGTCTTTGCTTTTAAGTGAAGCGAAAAGCTGGAGGAAAAGGGGGGGGGGATATAAAGCCCTGCTCCAGTTTTTAGTCTCAAGCTGATAATGAGATCTATCTTCGCTTTCAAAGAAGTGGGGATAGTTCCTCGCCCATTGTGTCTGTGTTTGTGTTTACCCGTCACAGTGCATGTGCTCGTCGAGGGCTTTGTCGGCGCGAGCGTGCCCCACTCGCCGCATCATAATCTTACCAACAGATTTCTGCCGATTAGCGTGTTATTTAAACCGGCTTTGAAGGTATAGCCTCTGGGTCCAACAACTACTATGGCATCAAAGAAATTCCCCAAAGCCCGTCGTAAGCTCTTTTACACAACCACACAGGGAAAAAGAGAGGAAGAAGAAAAATGCTTCCTTTATTCAAAAGGCAGGCTCAGAATCCAGGGAATCATGAGCTATCTTGGGTATTGTCTTAACTAAGTTGAATAGGAATGTATCACCCAAACCCCCTGGCCTTTGCAAAAAGCACAAGAGAATGTTAATACAGAGGATTTTTTCTTTTTTTTTTAAAGAAGTATGGGAAGGTTGGATTTGAGAATAGATTCAAAGGGAGGATTAAATGTGGCCTCTGCGTGGCTTTTCGTGGGCACTAACCTTTATCAAAGTCAGACGTGTCATAGTGCGCCGACACCGGAGCATCGGCTGAATGCCTCATCAGAATTAATCAAGTTTCTTTTTTTCTTACACTTGATGAAGCTGCATCAAGTTCCGTTTCTCCACTGCAGACTGCCGACCAGTGATGGCAGCGAAAGCGACGAATCGCTGTCAGCGAGTCGGTGCTCAAAGTTTGCTCTGCAAGTCCACTTGTTGTAAAAAAAAAAAAAATAATTTTGAAAGCACAAATAATTGGGGCAACGCGGAGCAAGACTTCTGAGGACTTTCTCCGATTTTCTTGTCCATATTTAAAAAAAAAAAAGGTTTCAATGTCAGGCGACAAAAATGCTCTTGTTTTTGTGTGATTTATTTATTTATTTATTTTAATTCATATAGACTGGATAGACAATCAGTTCTCAGCAAAACCCGGCACAGTTCAGCACACCTCTAAAATGACCATTAAAACATATCACCGCCGTTCTCAAAAGGATTGAATAAAAACCCAACATTATAATCCTCACAAATGATTCACAGATTGCAGTATAACTACTCCATTTGTTTTATCTACATGTCACAAATATTTTTGGCAAATGCGTGTACTTGCAAATTCATCAATTAACCTACTGAAGTCAATTTGTATGCATGCACATAAAAACTAAATTGACAATTCTTTTTTTAAGAGTGAACGCAAATAAGTGCTGTTATTTTGGCTTATTTGACTTCCCTCATTTGGCAACACTAGACTTTTACTATAAAACCTTTATTTCTGAGTCAGGGTAATCGGAAGACCTCTGTTGGATCTGTAATTACCGCTGTCGTTTTCACGGCCCGTGTGGTCCAAACACCAGCAAGCCTCAGGATTTCACTTTGTTGTGACGCTTAAAATAAGTGTTTGAGAGATAAAACCTTCAATCTTTGCAACAAGGACATATTATCATGCAGAAAATTTGACAAACATCCCAAGTTGGAACTGAACCCAGGATGTTACTGTTATAGATTTCAGTCTTGTGCCATAACGATCTCCTGTGCTCCCTTCTTGCCAAAAACCATCCACTCACCTTCTGCGCGGCTCAACTTTTCTTTTTGGAATATGACGTTTGTGCAAACTCGTGTCCAACAGTGACTCAGCGGATCCGTCTCGGTGCACCGGGAGTTAATGTGGCATTTAGGGAAGCCTAGACTTCATACAGGTCACCGGCGCTTCAGATTAAAGCGCACTCGACTGATTTATTAAACTGAATTGTATCATGGCATAATAACGTTATTGGAATGAGCTTTATATTTCAGCCGGGCTCCTATCAGCAGCTCATTTTCCTTTGCTGTATGACGGCGGAGTCTTTGAACCATAAATTAGGAGCTCGCTTCAGACACAACAGCTGTTGAGCTGCCGCAGACGCGAGCTCATCTCCCCTTGCTGGTCTTTATCTCCTCCTTGTATCTCTTGCTCTCTGTTCTCCTCTCAAGCACAAGATCCCTTCAAAAGAAGGTGCCTTTTTTTTTCTCTCCAAAGGGCAAAAAAAAAAGTCTTTGTTTTCGCAGTTTAAGAGGAAACAATGTCACCTGAACACTTGAAAGTCACTTGATTAAGACGCCTATCGCAAGACTGTAACCTCAGACAGAGTTGAGAAGGAGGCAGTCGTTCAAAGCTCCCAAGTCGCGGGAGGATGTCGCGGTTATGGGGCTCCTCGGAAAAGCACTGATTAATAAAATCAGTTTCTGGAGGATGGCTTTTGAATCAGAGAGGTGATTGCTGCTTTTTGTAGCTGTCACATCTTTGCCAAATGGTAATCAATGATGACACGTACTGCAGCTTCAAATAAAAGTGCGGTGGAAAAAAATGTATTTTTTTATTTGCTGCTTGCCAAAAACCACTTTTTTTTTTCCCGTCGCAGTATAACTGTGTGATACCGTGCATCATTTAAGGTCTTGTGTGATGTTGGATGAAAGGCAGCGATGGGGAAAAAAAAAAAAGGTTCCCATGCGTGCGACTGACTTGTGTTCACATCACTAAACATGAGATAGTTTTGTGTCGCAGCAGAGGGAGAAGTTTGCCTCAACGTCTTTAGCCTCAGTAAGTCAGGTGATAAAGGGTAAATGGCGTCACTGTGGGAGCAGGACGAATTAGTTATGTAATTGGTTTCCTCGAAAACGCTCTGTCGTTAGCTTAGGCTGAGGAAAACACTGTGCTTGGCGCTCAAACACAACTTTGCATGATTTTAACATCATGTTGGAAAAATGTTCCGTGGCCGGCTTTCTGCCAGAAATATTTTGAGGCAAACTTTCCCCCATGTGCTATGATTATTCAGTTGCATAGAGGTTAAAGAATAAAGCTACCATTTATTTGCATATGTGTTATTATTGTCAAAAAAAAACAAAACGCTTAATATGGGATTAAATCAGCTTTGATTGGTTGACATCATTGTATGTTTGTGGTATTTAGCATCATGCAAATTGAATTTAATGGGGCTTTTGGCAGTGCCAGAGTACAAAGGTGCAATTATTATTTATGCAACCCGTTTGCAGCTTTAAGTCGTCCATCCCATGACTGCAAGCGCTGTTCACCTGCACGTCAGTGTTGCTAAATGCTTTTCTTCATCGTGTGTGCAGAGCTGGAGGTGGCCAGGATGAGCACAGACGGCAATTTACCCGATCTGAAATTCCCCCAAACCGGAGGACAGGGCAACTCCATCCACCTCTCCGCTAACACGCTCAAGCAGCATGGAAGAAATGGTAAGTCTGCTTTCACTGATCCAGTATTGTCGGTTTGAAGTGTATTCACGCCTTTTGCGGAGCTTCTGTTATTTTGTAAAAAAAAAAAAAAAAAAAGTCTGCGTTTGTGATCCACAATAGGAATATTTTTTGAATTTCTGAAGAACAGGACAAAAAAAAGAAGAAAAAAAAAAAAACGCAGCATACAAGATCAACCGTAATTATGAAGAATGGCTTTTGGTTATTTCTTTTCCGCTTCTAGACTTCACATTACTCTACGCTTCAGTGGTTTGGTAGAAACTTCAGTCCAGATTATTGTGAATAACTTTCAATTTGCTGCTCACGGTTTTTTTTGTGGGTGTTTTTTCCCCCCTCTCTCGGACCACATGTGAAGCAACAGTCGCCCTGCAGTCATCAAATGCGGCTCCGGCTGGAGACGTAGTTACATTCAAGAGCTGCCTCTAAACTGTCAGTGAGGCGGCTAGGCACAATACCCGGCTATCTTTGGGAACAATGCAGTCTCATTTTAAGACTTTATTATCAACTCATGCAAATCAGGGCCGTATCAAGCTGTGCCCCGTCGCCTCTCAGCTGGATGACTAAGTCCACGTCCAGCCGTGCCCAGGCAGATCATTATAGCAGGGTGCTGGATATTTCCCCGTCATCCAGTGCTGTAGGACCCAAATTGTTTTCTTTTCATCCGAGTGAGTGATCTCAGTCGTGGTGGGAGGCAACTTTCTTTCATATCGGCACTCAAAAGTGAGACAGCAGGGGGGAAACGAAATGTGCAATGAGAGAGGAGGACATTTTTAACAAGAAGGAAATACTTGCCTTTGCCGGAGCCAATAGACGAGTGGCAGCCACACTTTTGGATGGCAAATCAAAATGAATGGTTGACACGGGGAAGTTTGGGCAATCTTGACGTTGGTGTTATTGTTTACAGCATTCAGCTCCCTAATCTTGTGTTTCTAAAAGCTCATCAGTATGTTTGTCATTCTTATCTTATCAATGTCATGTAAATAGCATAAAATTGGCTCCTTGCGGCTTCCTTGATAAAAGCGCACGTGGGAGAAAAAACATTCAAATAGATCATCATTTAGACTCTATTGTCATGTTTGCAGATGCTCATAGCGCCCAGGTGCTCATGTGCTCGACAATGCTATTTTCATCGAACCGAATGGAGAAAATTGCAAAGGAGTATTTCTCCCAGAAAGACCTTCTTACAACAAAAGGTTTTTTTTTAGAGAGTTTCATGTTGTGAAAGGTTGTGCTTGAACCAGCACAGACAGCTACGCTCTTGGCTGTCCTGCACTGAACCCTGAACCCAACCGTTTGAATAGGAGCAAAATCCAGATTCCAGAGCCTCAAGCAGGACCTTCCGAGAAAACTGGAGTTGTTGCACTGAAATGCATATTCTGAACATGTCCCCTGTGTGTCCCCTTGCAGGTGAGATTCGGATAGCCTTCGTACTGTACAAACACATTGGGGTCTACCTGTCGACGGAGAATGCCAGCATAAAGCTGGGCAGCGAAGCCATGGGTACCAATTACTCCGTCATTGTCAACTCACCGGTCATCACAGCCGCCATCAACAAGGACTCAAACAAAGTCTACCTCTCCGACCCGGTCATTTTTACCATCAGACATCTACAGGTAATTTCCCTTTCCAGTTGAGGCGTGTTGTAGATGTCACCGCCTGCACGTGCGTTTCGTCTCTTTCACTCACTTACGCGGAAAAAAACAAAAAAAACCACTTTCTTTAAAGAAACATTCCAGCACAGTTTTCGACATCCCTGAAGTGCTGCAAAGATCACAAACTCTGGCTCCAAACCAAGCAAGTAGAATTAATAACAACAGAGTTTTACCTCATTAATTAATTTCTGCATTTTAATTGAAAAAAAAAACAAACTTTCCTCGTGTGCAGCAAAGAAACAACATCAAAATTGTTCTTTTGTTTCACATCAATTAAATGTTTTTCAGCGAGATAACACAGATTAATTAATCCTCGTTGGTTGTCCTCAAGTCAACCGGAAAAAAAGGTTTGTTAAGGGTAAATGAAACCAAAAATGTATATTGTATGTGCGTTTATTGTTTTATATGTTCTACCATCGGGGCACCTATGTAATAGGCAGCTTGCGTTCAATGTCCATTTATGTTTAAAAACGTAGGTGTGTGAATCAGCAATCTCTCATAGCCCCTCTGATTCATCAGGTCCTCTTTCATGCTGGTCCACTTAAATGCTAAATTCATCCCTTTCACTCTGTAGTCATCCCTACTTATTGAGATGTATTCTATATATTTATATACAGGTATATTCTATATATTCTATGATAAACATGCAGTGGTGTTAATGTTATGGCTGATCGGTGAATGTACTGTACAAGAAATAAAACAATGCATAAATGAATAGCATCAACGGCAGACTGCTCTAAGCTAATCGAGAATGTAGCTTGTATTTTTCTCTTTTCTTTCCTTTTTTTTCTTGTACAAGCTTC
Organism: Dactylopterus volitans; assembly: GCA_901007715.1. NCBI lineage: Eukaryota > Metazoa > Chordata > Actinopteri > Syngnathiformes > Dactylopteridae > Dactylopterus > Dactylopterus volitans. The sequence continues at coordinate 12,886 of CAAKHG010018352.1, forward strand.
AGGAGATTGTTCACATTATATGGAACACAGCACTTAAAAAACATTTTCCCAATCTCAGTCCTGACATGATGACTTTCGAGGACAAAATAGTTTTGGGACCGAGTGCAGTATAAAAATGATAAATGGTTAGACGGTAATGTAATGTACTCCAGTATCTGCAACCTGAGCGCTAAATTTGAGAGGATATGAGAAAGTCTTCACTTTCTTTCAGTCTATATTCTTGGAATTATTGTAACAGCACACCTTCCTGATGGAAATATTTCTAAGAATATATGTTAATTGTTAGACCCGGAATGGATTCTGTCGCACGCCATGACATCTCTTTAAACATGGAGGCTGCTGCTGCTGCTGTATGATGCGTGTAGCTGCTCTTAATTTGGAGGCGCGCGGATCATTCCAACTGCTTTATGATCAATTTCAGGACCTGAACCCATTAAAAGCAAAGAGTCTTATATTCTATTATTGTCTTTTTAATGTCTGCAACTTTGGACAAGGAACAGAACGGCTCGGATTTCAAATCAGCGACATAAAAATAACGTCATATGTGAGTCACACATTAACCCATCGCAAACTTTCCCTGCATCACATCAACAGCTGCATTTTGGACTTTTGATATTTCAGTAGACACAGACAAAACTGCCCCATGCTACTTAGGCGTGCGGAACTGCCTGCATGCAAGCATCGCGTCATATTCCAACACTCGGCCCAAAGCTCCAAAGAAACCTCAGATCGGTCCCCTGTATTCTGTTCCTCAGAAACCTGTCGTCGTGCATTAAAAGACAGGTTGTCAGAGCGACACGCAAATTACTCGGGGCCAAAGAATGATCAGCCATAACGACACCACCAGGCTAATCTGCTGAGCAAATACCAGCCGCATCGAGCTTCACTGGGGGCTGCTTAGTCATCGCAGGGATTCGCAACTTCTCCCTCTTGACTCCATTATCTTCTCCACACTCTGCTACCCTCAGAGTATCCCTGTTTTGTCTCTAAACAGTGCCTTCAGCGATTATCAGGGATGTTGAGCAACCGTAAGAGAATTGCGGCGGGTCTCATGTGTAGGAGGCCCCCGCGAAGGAAGCAACAAGGGCAGAAAAACACGGCGCGCAGAGGAATAGAGAGAGCAAAAGGACGATGGCTTGTGGATGTCAAAATTAAATGGTGGGAAAATGTCAGGGGGGCAATGTCAGCGCAGTTATTGCTGTGACTCACCTGCCTTAAGTGTAATTTGTAATTTGGACTGCAGAATCAGTAATTTTACTGGTCTAATGTTAGGGCACTGGCGTTTTTATACCCTTTTCCTGCTCGGATCGAGTCATTTCAAATAAAACAGTGCCCTTTCGCAAGAGTCTGTTTTCCGCACGGCTTTTAAATTCAGAGTGCACCGGAGAGCGCCACCGCAAATGCCATAAAGTGCCATAAATATACATTTACTGTCCATGCAGGTTACAGTTTGTGTACGCTGAGGGCTGTACACCTAATCATTTAATAATGACAGTGACAGTTTTGGCTTCTGCAATTAATTGAACATGGTTGGATGCGATATTGATTTTTTTTTTTTTTTAACTCTCTCCGGTGCCTGAAATCAAAAGCTCCCTCTTCTCTGGTAAACTGGTAAGCCAATCAGAGGTGCTGTTAAATGAGCACTCTGATTAACTGGACTATGCCTCCCAAGAATTTTTCTTCCTGCAGGCTAATTTTTTTTTTCCTCTTTTTTTTTTTTCTGGCATAAATCCTTTTAATGTGGCACAAATTATTTTTGTTATGATTGTTTGGATTCGGTTTAATTAGAGGTTGGTTAAAATAAAAAAAAATCAAAGACTGGTTCCTAATTATGATAATGTGAAGCGATGGAGAAAAGAAGCAATCATTTTAGACATTAAATTCAGCCTTGGGTACACGTCGGTACAATCACAGCCCAAGTACTTCAGCATGTTTGCTTCCTTACCAAAGCTAGAATATGGGTTGTTCATCTGAGGCAGGTTGGTTCAACTTCCACACGGAAATGACACCCGGCTATCTCAATGTCATGGGTGTCTATTTGTCTGGTGTCCCTTTCCAACCGTGAGGTTTTGGATCACTTATCTCGGTGGAAACTGGCGTGTCCTCTTGTTATTGTTTCGCTTCCTTGCCTCCCCACTTAATGGGACCAGTTAGAATCATTAATGGGACGTTGGAGGGTGGATGGGGTGGGAGGGGAGGGGGGGGTCATCTTGTCTTCTGGCTGTGGATTATTTGTCACAGGGTTTGGTGCGTGTGAAGGGTAAACCCAATCAGCTGCAAATTTACACTCGCAGAGGATCAACCTTATTAGACTAATTACCTCCCAGCAACTATGACAAACTACAGCCCCTTGCAGTGTTTTGTAAGACAGCGGATGCGTTTAACCTTGAAAGCTGCGAGTCACACACGAGAATGGATCGCGTCAGCGTTGCCCGCCTTTTCTTTCAGACAACAAAAGGAATTGGGCTCGAGAGGAAAAGCAGTTGATGTATCTATTTATCAGCAGTTGTGTTTTCTTCGGCTTGTGTGCCACCCCACCTCGGTGGCGCGGATGACTTTTATTAAAACGGCAAGCAAGATAGCGGATGGGTGGGTTTGGGTGGCTTTTGAGGGGGGTGGGCTGGTGGGCGCGTGTCGTTAGAGCTGCAGCCCAGTGGTGCCCATTAAACAGTGGGGCGGTCCATTGTCATGCAGTGAAAGTTAAAGAGAAAGGTCAGAAAACACAATGAAAAACGAGGCGCGAGGCTGCTTGATGCTGTATGACACCACAGCCACCTGCTGCCACGAATACAGATTGCGGCGGGGAGAAAATGTTCCGTTTTGACGATATTCATTCTGCAGACAAAGGACGATATGAATGGAATCCGCTAATGTGTGATTAACGGCGTGCGCCCTTTTGTTCCACCTAGCAAGCGGTGCCCGCTAGGCTTCCCTGTTATTGATTCTGTTGTATCTAAGTTTTGCCGTTTTTTTTTTTTTTTTTCTGTTTTTGTGGCCTCCCGACAGCAAACTGAGGAGAACTTCAACCCCAACTGCTCCTTCTGGAGTTACTCCAAGCGAACTATGACTGGCTACTGGTCCACACAGGACTGCCGCTTGCTGGGATCCAACCGGACCCACACCACCTGCTCCTGCACCCATCTCACCAATTTTGCTGTCCTCATGGCCCACGTGGATGTTAAGGTAGGCATCTCATTCCTTTCCCGTAAGAAGCGGGGAAGTAAAAGAACTCTTCCGCAGAGAACATCCCTTTCATCGCCATGTCGCCATTTGTTGATGTTTCATATTTCCCCTTTGTTTTAAGCCTGTGGGGTGATGCAGACTGCTTTTTCGACCTTCGCAGCACTTTGCAGACAAAGATTCAAAGTGCTGATGTGCACTCTCTTCATACCGTTTTAAACAATGACCCTGTCAGTGTAAAGGCTGTATTTATTGCATCCATTTAAAGCTTGAACTGTTTATTCTAGTCCAAAAACACGTTCGGCCCGTCTGTGGCGTGTGTGGTACGGACCGCGTGACTGGTTCAATTGTTTTAAAACGCCTTTAATTCGTCGGTTTGACAAACTTTTTTTTTTGAATCGCCTTGAAGAACTTCTATTTCTGATGAAACAAACACAGCTTAAGTTGTCCTTTACTTTGATTTGTGTTGTTATCAGTTGCTGTCAGACGGAGACCAACCGCAAGATTAATTGCAGCATTTGATCGGAACATATCCCAGAGCTTTGCTTATCTCCTCTTGTCTCTCTTTAGATTTAGCTAACTTACCTGGCAAAATGTGACCTGCAGTTCACTAAATATCAGCCTCAAAGAAACAATTCAAGAGTTTTGGAAGCATGTGTAGGTCAGATGAGGATATGAACGCCACTGTGCAATTAGCTAACAAGAACCAGGATGTGATGAAAATAGCTTAGCTTAAAATTACCAAAAGATTCAACTTGATGAGCTAAAAAAAAACTCCTGAAAGATGAAGAGAATGTAAGCTGAAAACACAAGATTTTCAGTTTTTTGTTTTTTTTTGGTTTCAGGCTAGCCACGGAAACTGAACAAGCACAGTATGAGATATGTTACATGTGGGCAAATCGATTAATGGGGTGCTCAAAGAAGTTGTTAAAAAAAAAGACCTTGTCGAAGTCAAACGATGTGTAATTCTGCTGTGAGACTTCTGATGAGGGGGATAATACGGAGAAATTTGCTGGTCATTCTGATGCTGACAGACGGCTCAATTATTTTTGTCAGAGGAAGTTGGAGGAGCTGGCTGCTGACAGAGCAGAGCAGCTCTCGGTATTGGGTATGGCATCTGTCGACAGAGCCTCAGTTGCAGACAAAAAAAAAAAAATGTGAGCGTCATCCCAATTGGCCGTGGTCCACTTAGCTACTTCCACCTCTCTCTGTTTCTCCGTCGGACTCTTTCTCTTTCTTCTCTTTCATTCAGTCGCACAAATGCAGATGCACACAATCAGAAACAAAATCTGCAATTCAGTTTTTTTTTTTCTTTTTTCTTTTTGCTTATTTCACACGGATGACTCAAGGGGCGTCTGGGATGGCTCGCTTCTAGCTGAAGAAAGCCCCAGTTTGTCACTCAGCAGCATGACTTTTGGACCCGCTGAACTCTCTGAAGGGCTAAAGCCGAGTCTGGAATAAAGAGAGAACTACAAAGAATTGGAGCCTTCACGCGATGAAAGCAAAGCAGCAAAATAAAAAAATAAAAAATATATATATATATATATATTTTTTTTTTCTTTTTTTTAAAGAAAGCAGAGGAAAAGGAAGGCATTCAGTCGAGCTGATCTCTTAACATTTAGAAAGTGCGGCTTGCTTGTGCCACTGCAGTTAACAGAGGAAAGTGGGCAGTGGTTACACCCTGAATTCTGAGTTGTTGTTGTTTTTTTTTTTTTTAAAAGAAAAAAAAATCTTTTCTTATTCTTTATCTTGTCCACTTAAAGATTATAAAAGGAAGCTGGTTGCCACTGAATTAGAGCTAGGGAGGCTTTTATTTGACAAACTGTCACCTAGTTGCATCTGAGTGCACAGTGTGAGAGGGAGAGGCAGAGAAAAGAAATTTCATAAATTGAGACTGTTTTTGTATCCATGGCAACAGAACATACCACTGCTCATCTCCGCATTGTTATTACTCATTACCCTCAGAGCAGCAGATTATAGTCTAACCTTGTTTATTTCTCAGTGGCATCTCAGAGAGCGAGAGAAGAAGATAGGCAAGCTGTAATTACAATTTTTCCTTCGGAGGCTCAATACAGTAAAGCGCCATCTTTCATCTTGGTGTCTTACAAACCGATGGGTCTTTATGTGCACCAGTTGGGAATAGTGGCAGTGAAACAATCAGAGATCTTAATGTTGGACTAGATGAGCTGTTGTCTGTATCACACTCGTGGTGTTTTAGCAGGAAGTTGGGATCGCATTCAACGGCGACTCGAACTCCACACAAATTACATGAGAAGTGACAGAACTGTTCCTATTTGTGCATGTAGCATCAAAGTTGCTGCATGCTTTCGGGGGGGATGGATTTTTATTTAGCACAATGCGTGTTTTTTTTACTCGGACAAGAGAAATGGGAAGTGATGTATTGCTGAATAGAAATAAACATGCGTGAAAGTCTTTTTTTTTTTTTTTTAATTCTGTCAAGGCTTTGCTTAGAAGAACCTTCAATCCTTTGAGACCAAATACTTGTTATGAAAATTTGAATGTTTCTGCTTTTAAATGAGCTCAACCTGACATTGATTGCAAGCGTGGGCAATGCAAAATCTTTGCCCACGTATTCATATTCATGCTCAACCTCAGAATTCCAGAACATGTGTACTTATTACCGAGCGGCTGGGAAACGCCTGAGTGTTTTTCATTGGGATTAATTACGTTTGTAGTAAACCGGTCACTCGAAATAATTTCCGTTTGGACGTTGAACATTGTTGGAAATTCACAAATGCGTCTAGAATGTCCTGGAACCCCGTTCAAATGGCAGACTCACAAGACTCATGTCAAACGACAAAAGCGAGCCTTCCACCTATCAGGAGGACACCCACTCACGCTGTATCTGTGAGAAGCAGGGGACCAGGTAGCAGCACCCAGCGCCGTCACTGCTGCCTGCGTCTTTTGTTTACTTATTTCCAACAATCTAGCCAGAGAGCTGATGCCTCTCACTGATCCTGCAATCCAAGCACAGAAGAGCCCTTGGCCCATAAACAAATTAAAGCTGCACTCACAGACGGCAGCTGTGTGTGAGAGATTATATGTCTCTTTTGTATCATTTCAAATGGTTGCGAACAGGGTTTGATGCAACTTTGATGTGACATGCTAAGAATGCCGATGATTCTAACCTTGAGATGTCCTGCTGACTCGCCTCCAGACATAACTGCAATTAAAGCCCAATTTTGGCGATCAGAGTTTAGTCTTTTGGCGACCGCCTCATCCGATAATAGTGGTGATGTCAACTGTTTGTTTTTTGGGGTTTTTTGTGTGTGTGTGTGTGTGTGTGTGTGCAGATTTCTTACGTTGCCAGGCTGCTCTGTCTTTCCTCAGCGCACACAGTAACTCAGTGAGTGTCACAACAAACATACCACGGCTGGCCTCATTTCCTCAGGGTCTGCTTTAAACACTTTTTTAAAGATTCCCTAATGGCTCATGTGCATTCAATCTGCTAAGGCTCCTTATTGAACCATCTCCTTTGAATTTAAGTGCTTCATTTGTGCAGATAGCTGGTGGGCTTTGAGATTTAAAAACGTCCAAAGCCCAAGCCCCAACTGAAGAAATATAGACCTGCTCTGGTTCCACCTACAGGCCATTATTTACGTAGTAGATGTGTGTGCTAAGAAAAACCCTTGGGAGGCATTGAGCCACTGGTAAGTGCCGCTATTCCTGACAAACCAGTAAGTATAAATCAATGGCACATCCCACTGGATGATGGAGAGGGTGATATTTGGGTAACATTCATCACTGTCCTTCCAGAGCATCTCCACACTGGCAACATCAGACAGTCGCTATGATGAGGAAGGACACTCAAGGTTAGCATTGTATTTTATGATATAGGCATGGCAAGACATGGTGCAAAACAGTATATTAAGGAATAGACAAAACAGGACAGGGGCAATGCCATGGCCACCGAAATTTCAGACCTGGACATTTTATCACAGTTATTGCAGCATTAGATGCGCATGTGCCGAATGTCATCTCCTGCTACACAAGCTCGAATCTCTCTCTCCCTAGCCCTTTTAAATGTGACGAATTTGCCCAGACCCCTGATTCATATGCCCTCTCGACAACTGTTCCTCATTGCTGTGCAGATCATAAATCCTTGGTCAAACCGTAGGTGAACTTGTCACATGACTCCCTGCAGCGGGCCACTACCCCTTAGCGCAACTGTCTGCCCTGCCTGACTGTATTTCATGAGTCAAAGCCCAGCTCTAGAGGCATATAGGCAGATTTATGTATTTTAATTGGATTGGCTTCATGGCCCCCTGTGGATTGCTGTTCTTTGAGGTAAAGGATTGACGCTCTGTTCTCCTCACCACTTCACCCTCTTACACATTTCACAGAGCCGGTTCATTTTGGCTTAGGGCAGAGGATGCCATGCTAATGAAGTGAGTATGTCATGACGTCAAGTTCAGATGCCTCGGCCACAATGACCGGGGCATGGTGGCGCATCGCCGCGTCTGTTGTGCCCTAGTTGGACCGAGAAAGCTTATTTTGCACGATTGCGAGGAGATCAGGGCAAAGCCAATCTTCTCGGGTACCCGTCTGGAGTGAAAAATATGTGTGTTTAAGGAATGAGAGAATGTTGGAGAGAAAAATTGGAAAACAAATCAAATGTGCACACAAGTGCCTCGCCACGCTAAGTAACATGGATGCTGTATGACTTGGCCGCCCTTGCGACACAGGGAGTGGATTTCAGAGCAAATTGCATCTGCCCACTTTTCGAGACCCCTATATGGATTCCTATCATGGGGGTTTGTCGGTGTGAGGTTGGGTGTCCTGACTCTGCAGATCACACCATTTGCCATCCTGCCTAGGCAGTAGAGTCCCCAGTAAAAGGCAACTTTACAGCAGAGACGTTCAGCTCCAAGAATAAAGAAATCATTCCACAGTAAATCCATCACCCAGGTGTAGATACACTCCCTGCCCTTCTTTCTGTTTCTATAGCTTTGTCTTGTTTTCTCTCATCCTCTGCTGCCTTCTTTTTCTCACTGACCCAGCCCAATTGAAGCTGAGATTGTGATGGATAGCAGCCTGCAGCCAGTGCACAGCTCGCTAGCTAGCCCAGGAGACCTCAGGGTCCCCCTCACAATGCGGCTGCAGCCAGAGCCACCCACCGCATCAATACCGCGCTCATGCGGTGGACTGAAACCAGACTTATGCGTCACATGCGTCACGCACCTCCAGAGCATGCATGCACGCACCGCCGTCGACATCTGTTGCCACCCACGGTGTAGGCACCCCTCTAAAGTGAGGAGGCTGAAATCAGCCGCGCACAGACCAACCCCCAACCCCCCTAACGTATACATAACGCCTCATCAGGCAGGAAAATCAAAAGGAGCGATCTCCCCAGATTCGAGGAGCACTGCGGCTGTTATTGTACCAGAGCCCCTTAATGATCAACATCTGTTCCCCTCTCTGCTAGCGTTAGCTGAGCTGCCACTAAACAAGGCTTTTGTACTGTACTTCATCCCCCATGTTTCCTCATTGCAACTTGATGGTGGAAGGGGAGGAAGGGAGAAAAAAAAAAAATACCCGCGGATGTTGATAGTCGTGTTCTCGCTCTCTCTGTCTCTCTCTCTCTTTCTCTCTCTCTCTCGGTGGAGAATACTGCTGACTGGGGTCCAAGTGTGATTTAAAGAGGTGCTTGTTTGAGAGACATATCAGACATGCAGTCTGCTTCTGTGGGGCTATTTCTCGACGTAAGCAAATATGTTCTGGTGTTTGTCCTGCATAATTCGCTGAGGGCGAACACAGCCTTTGATTTCAAGCCGAAAAACCGCGCGGGTGCCTGACGCGCGCGCGGCTAAGGAGCGTTTAAATGGCTTTTCACCCGCGCTGGTTCTCAACCAAATCTGCCGTGCTGAAATGCCGTCGGAGCTTCATTAGCACCGAGGCGTCAAAACTCAAAAAGTTCCGCCCAGATAGTCGTTGAATCCCCACAGGCATGACAGTTACTAGAGGGTTGGCAGATTTCTTTAAAATTACACCCCTCCTTCACTTTCACTCTTGTTTTTTTTGTTTTTTTTTTGAGAATAAAATCAATGCCCAGCAGTCTGAAAATGAAGACAACCCCTTTGGGAAATTAGGGAGTCTCAGAAGCTGACCCAAGTGTTTGGATGCAGTAATTATGTTTAGTTAATAAATCAAGATGTCAGTCTACTAAGCGTCATGTTTCATCCTATGGAGAGTTTTTTTTTTTTTTTTTAATGGGCCTCCCATGTTTAGGCATTATTTGAAGCAGGTCTTTCCCTCCCGTATAGCACCAGGATGCAGCATTGTCAGATAACGATTCCTAATATCAAATGTGAATTGTGATGGCTTCTGTTTCGGTGCTTTCACCGTGTGAGCCCTTATGGAGGATTTGGTCGAGCAAGAAAAGGTGTTTGAAATTCTCTACACTTACTGATATGATGTCACCCAACTGAGCTCTACTACTTCTAACCCGCTTTTATCCCAGTTGGGTTTTTTTTTTGTTTTTTTGTTAATCGTTGGCACGTTCTGTCCGGCTTCGCAGCCATTCAGCATATTCTGCAATTTCCTGCTCTCACCTAAGTATCCCTGCGCGCATTCGGCTTTTTTTATGGACTGATGTAAATTCTCCCCCACGGCTGCGGAGGATTCACTGTCGATCCTTATCTCTCCTGTAAAGCCACCAATTTATTGTCGCCAAAAGGCTTTTTAGGGCCCAAAACTGGCTGTGGTGGCAAATTACTATTTGAAAAGAGGAAATGATCGAAAAGCAGCATTGAACGTTATTGACCATGTTTCGCTTTGATTGCGTTCCTGTTGGGCTCGTCTTGGACACCTGTGGCCCTTTGGACTGCTCCCTTTGTTTCACTTTGTTGCCCGACCAAAATGAAACGATAGGGGGGCATTTTAGATTGATTCACACTGACTAATTCATGGTTCATATCTGCCACCTGTGGCTCGCTGTGCACTGTGTTTGTTGGGATGCTGGCGGGATGCACTTTGTCCAAAATAATTAATGAAAGTTTTTTTCTTGCAGAGCTTTCGTCGATGTGACGGCGACTTGATTCCGCTGCCTTTTAAATTTGTTTGCCTCGTTTTCATTATCGATTGTTCCTTTACCATTAGGAGCCCATTCATACATTTCCATTTGATCCACCCAAATGGGCGAGGGTTTGTTTGAACGTCATTGATCTCCTTGTCTCTTCCCCTCTCTTAAAGAACAAAGACCCTGTTCACGACATGCTTCTGGATGTCATCACGTGGGTCGGCATTCTCCTGTCGCTGGTCTGCCTGCTCATCAGCCTCTTCACCTTCTGCTTCTTCCGTGGCCTCCAGAGCGACCGCAACACCATCCACAAGAACCTCTGCATCAGCCTGTTCATTGCAGAGTCCCTGTTCCTGGTGGGGATCAATCGCGGTGACCAGCCGGTAAGACCCCTGGTGGCCATCGCACCAGTCAGTGAAAAAAACCACTGAAGAAGACGCTCTGCCGCTCTGACATTACTTCGTGCCAGCTGTTGATGGGAAAATAAATCAAGAGCAGGATAAAGTGCTGACGTGCTGACATGTAATGCACTGACCTTAAATGTATCAGCTGACATTTCGAGAAACATGCTTGTCACTTCCCACATGTAGCTGGAGGCAGCGGCTTGTTAGCCACGTGAGCACACTGCATGGAAATGGCAAGCCTGGTTCTGTCCAGAGCTAAAAAAAATATGAGATATCAGTTGTCTTTCATATGCAAACAGTGGATTGTTAAAATGCCATGTGCTTAAATGACAGAGTGTTTCTAAGCTGGGAAGTGGTGACATCTCTATCGGTTGCCTGGTAACGTGATGCGGACACAACTTAATCCAGAAACAACGCCCAGCCTGATATTGAGCACACATAAGAGTGGTATCGATCTTCTCATCCAAATGTCAGCTTTCATTTGAAAAACGGTTTCTTTCAATGTTCATGGACTCGAAATATGTTTTCAAGTGATTTTCCAGCGTTTCATCCGATTAGATTCGATAGTCTTTCGTGTGACAGGTGTGAGTGCATGAGAAGCCTCAAGGTGAAAAAAAAGAATTTTGCACAAAAGGGCCACTTGAATAGTTTGATAGTTTTTTCCTACTTATTCTGTTATTTTTTTCAAAAATACGTAATGCCTTGGAGCCACAAGAATGGCTAACAGGAAGCCTTTTAAGAGAATTCACCAAAGACGTCGCTGTTTTTTTTTTTTTTCCCCTGTGAGATTTTCGAGCTCAAAAAAGCGTTGTAACCTCTGGTGTCCCACTGCGCTGGGAGCCAAACAACTCACTGAATGCTAGCAGCCCTGATCTTTAATGATACTGCCCAGCTCACTGCGACAAAATACTGACCTGGATGCTCCTTATTCAACAGACATAAACACATTAAAGTTCACCACCGTTCTGGCATACAAAACAGCTGCCAAATCACCGTTCCATCCCCCTATATGCATCACTCCTATATATGCCCCCTGACATGAATTGTCCGTTCGCCCTGCGTTGTCCCTCCGTGCACCCATCTCGACTGTGTTGCAAAGACTTTGGATTAATGTGGATTAAGCCATCCAGTATACTTCTACAAGTAGTATAATAACTGGAGTTGGATGGCTTCACTGTGCTGGAAGAGCTCAGCTGTGGGAGCAGGTGGATGCATGCTGTCACTGCACAGTCATCTTCGAGTGCGTGCGGTCGTGCGTGTGTTCGTATGTGTGTGTGTGTGCGTGTGTGTGTGTTCAATGCTCATGCTTCAGATAAATATGGAGTGATTACATGTATACAGGACTGCAGAGGGCTTTATTCCACCTACAGTTTATCGCAGCTCCACATTTTTTGCTTTAATGAGGCAGCACAGTTACTTTGGAGACAGCTTTGCAGTTAAAATGAAAAATGGCACAGGGGTAATTGTGAATGTACTGAGCAACAATCCTTGTCTATGAATTTACAATGAGGTCAGACGCTTGATTACAACTCTTTGATACTAGTCCTTTTAGAAATTATAATTATATAATTATTGTCAGCGTAAAGATATTATATGCAGTTTTGCGCAGTCGGTTTGTAGAGCACAGACGTGCTTAATCCTTGTTCTTTAACCTCATACTATCAAAACAAAGAAGGTGCAGAGCTCCTTCAGTCAGTATTAAGTTAAAGATAATGCTTTGGCCCAACACCTTTTCCCTTCCATAACATTTTACGAGCATAATTCACTGCCCGGCTCGAAGCTCGCTCTCATGGTCTGCAATTAAAATCCACTCAGCCTGTTGGATATTTAACTGAATCCATTTCAGTTACAAAACAAGGCTAGTTATGTTCAACTGTGCTAATAATCGGATCAAACCGCATACGTTCTATACAATATTACCATCTAGAGAGTGCGGAGGCTCGTGCCGACATGTGAAAGGCAGTCTGCTGTAAACAGGGCAGAGCGTCATGCGATTGCACATGGTCGCCGTGTGAAATGCAAAAAAGCTTTCAAATGCCACCTGGGCTGTCGACTGCAATTCTTAATATCTCTTGTCATTGGTTCCAGCGACAGGCGAACGGGAGCACATGGGCTCAGTCGCTGCAGCCGCCTCCTGCCAGTCACTACAGGCACACGTCCAGCCGCCACGGCCAAACAAAGCTTAGCAATGCTAATTGTTGGAAAGACACAGACATGGATAGGTCAGAGAATGCTACGCAGCTATGGCCACTTAGAAGACACCGCAGGCGCATTATGCCCTTTAGCGAGGCATTTCATGCTTCAAGAAATCAGCTAAATGCAAGAAGGTGATTTGCTACAAATACGTTTTCATTGGGGAGTGCTGACATTCTTTCTCCCCTCCATCTTTGTGTCTGTCACCGCCACGACCTCTCCCTCCCCCCCAGATCGCCTGTGCCGTCTTTGCCGCTCTGCTCCACTTCTTCTTCTTGGCAGCGTTTACGTGGATGTTCCTGGAGGGTGTGCAGCTCTACATCATGCTGGTGGAGGTGTTTGAGAGCGAGCATTCGCGCCGCCGCTACTTCTACCTGGTGGGCTATGGTGTTCCAGCGTTAATCGTGGCCGTTTCAGCCGCGGTGGACTACCGAAGTTACGGCACCGACAGAGTGTGAGTACATGTGGCACACGCTCGAAAACACTGGTGTAATCTGTCTCCATGCTGCAGAAGAACTGGTCCTCCACTGTGCATTTGATAATACTTTAAGGTCGCATGAATGATAGACATATAGAAATGTGTATAAGCTCATTCGTCCACCTCAGTAATGGCGCCTCTTATTGATGTAATTTTAAAGAACAGTCCCAAATACTTAATTTTTTTATTACAGATCACGGTTTCTTACAGCCAAATAAAATGCAATTTGTGTGAGTAAGCAGTTCGGCCAAAGCGACGCACTAGTTCCTTAAGGGTGACAATAAAACGGAATATATATCAGATGCCTTTTTCAGCAGAGATGAATTTAAGTGCATTTATAAGTTCTTCAATTTTACAATCAACCAAATAAACAAGGGGAAAAGACCACACCACTACAGCACAGTCAGATATAGCTGATACTGGTTATCCAATATAGACTGCATGAAAAGGTGGCCCGGCATGTCCTTGGGCCCATCCACCATATTACCAGAAATGTGAATAGGTTGGAAAAACATGTTTTGACTAAGCACTGTGCCCTCATGACACTTTTTTTGCGACTATATATGACCTCACTTCCTATTTCTCGCTATTTCCATTGATCCTGATCCACAAACCATGAAAAATTAAAAATCCATCTCATAATGCTCTTGAGGCTTGGTCTCAAGATAATCTTTACCAACCCTAGGAAAGTTTGAAGACAATTTGTGACCTGTGAAAAATATTTAAATTTCCAGTGTAGTGGAAATTGATGTCATTAGGCACATTGAACTTTGCTCGATCCAAAGAACCAGTGTTACCTATTTTTTGAAGATTTGGCATTGTTGGATATTTTCAACAGTTGGATGCAAAAATGCGTCTAAAAAATGGACTAATTTCGGTGCTAGGGTGCTTGAGGCTCAGGCATGAAATGTTTTAATAAGAATCAGGCAACAGAAAAAAACCAGCTTATATGACTTATTACCGTACAGTTCTTGGGGCTCCCATAGTCCTGCAGCCAGCAGTGGAATGCTCCTCAACACAATTAGGTGCCAATCAACATATTTTTGCTTTCTTGGTTGTGTTGGTAGTCTTCAAGCATGAGGAGTGACATGGTGGGTAAGAAAATTAGGGTCACAGCCAATCAGGGCAGAGTAGGCAGGTCTTCATAGAGTTTGTGTGGGAGAAAAATAATGCTTGCTGGTCTGCATTAAGGCATATTGATGTGCCGGACATTTTTTCCCAACATTTTTTCTAAACCAGGGCATAACAGTGTCTAATTTGTTAAAAAATAATCATAATTCAGATACAAGCTCTGAAAATATATTGTCACAAATAACATTTTTGCACTTCTTACCAATTTTACACGCCAAGATCCATAACACAGTCTTGGTAAAATGGCTGTTAATCTGGTGTGGATGTCCTTGAAAAATGGAGGATCATGTTTTCAGTCACATGAAAGTTAGTATTGTGTTGCATTATGGGGAGTGTAGGATGAAGGGTGTTTTTAAAGTAACTTACCAAGCACCCACAGGTATTAAAAGGCACATTTGTCCATTTATTCAGTCTGTCTGTTGTCTGTC
>CAAKHG010018355.1:30828-46405 GCA_901007715.1 Dactylopterus volitans
CATGCTTTGTAACACTGTGCAGAGAGCTGCTTGGTCTGCCTTTCGTGATGGAGTACAATGAATGTATGTTCTCCCATCAACACCCGTAACATTGAAAGATGAACACAACATTGTGTGTCCCAGTAAACAGTCTAGAGGCGACCAAGAAAGCTGTGAGAACAAGACAAAGATTACGGAATGAGGGTGGTACATTTCCGCATTAATGGTCCTTCACAGACACTCATGGGTCATACTCACACTTGAACACTATCAAAGATGCTGGCTATTGAACTTTGTGTCGATCCCTGAATAAACTGGATGGGGGTTTTATCTTCAGCCTGGAGGATGTGATTTCCATAATTACCAAAAATTTTTCAAAGAGGACTCATCGGACCACAACCTGGTAGCGCGCAGATGTGGACCATTTTTGGCACTGATCTGGAACTGATGGGGCCAGATAAAATGGATGTGGGTCTAAAGTGGGCCCGCATGTGAAAAAATATACACTTGGCTTAACAGAGTGATTGTTCATCAAAAAAAAATGCATATACAAAATAAGGTATCTGGGATTGTGAGTATTTTTGACTGTGGATAAGCTGGAAATATTGCATGAAGTCATGAACAGAAAGGTGTAGCTGCTTCGAGCTTTTAAATGAAGATCTGCCAACGACCGAGTGCTACTGCAACAGTGCTGTGCTGTTAGCATGCTCATGCCCTCAGCAGCAGTCAGATCAAGGCTGCTCACAGAATGATGGAAAAAAAATACCTGACATCTTTCTTAAAATGTGGCATTAAACTATACTTCTTGTTCCTACTAGTGACTAAAAGTGTCGCCAGATCAAGGACACAAATATAGCGGATTTTAGCTTTGATTGTTTCTTCTGTTCCCGAGTTATGTTGTTGAATAATGGCCAGAAGAGAGTGAATGTAGCACATTTTGATCTCCCTGTGAAGTTGACCTTTGATCTTTTAGACAAATATGTAATTAATCAGCATATTAATAACTGAGTTGTGGCCTATGTGCCTTGTGAGGTCATGGTGACCTTTGACTGACAAATTCACATAAACTCATCCATGAGTCCCAGTGAAAGTTTGTGACAGATGTATTGAAAATCACTCCTGGTGTTCCTAGGCTATTGCATTTACAAGAATGGGAGGCCTAATCAGTTCATCCTCAGGCCCATGTGAACTTATTTTCCAAACATAATGCATCTGGCCACTGTTGTAGCCGGTGAAAAGGCAAAAAGAAACCCCCAAATCACATGATTTTGACATTACATGTGGGTCATTATGCTCTACTGTCTTTAAATATCAGCACCAGAAGCCAACGAAAATCCCATATCAGTAGTAGTAAAATCATGATTTTCATGATTAACCCAAAGAACCACCAGTCATTCATTCCACACATGATCTAGGGACCTGACTGAAATGCTGTCAGTTGTAAAAACGTGGCCTTAGAGTAAAAAATTGTAATGTGCCATGGATATGGTACAGGAAAACAGTGGCCAATCTATTGATGTAAAGAGTTGAACCAAGAGAAAGGTTACCATTCTCATCTTACAAAGTCCTCTTCCTTGTACCAAAATAGATGGCAGGTTGCCCTTTGCATAAAGTGTACACACAAACACACACCAACAAGAGAGTGAGCCATCTGCATGACCCACACACAAGACATGACCTGACAAAACAGTCATAGAAAGACTGAGAGGAGACACAAATTGTGTGTAAACAGCTTATGCTCAGATCATCAGGCACTCTGCTCTATTACTAAGGAAGGAATCTCTTCTCACACACACACATACACATGCACACACACACACACACAAATATACATGTAACAGGATAGGTGCTCACAGTGGCGGTGTCTCAGCACGTGACTGAAACATTCCAGCTCTGTTTAAGCGAAAGAGAAAACTGATATAAAAGTAACTTTAGATGATCAAGTTGTCAAGGGTCCATCCATCAGATCATTGTAGTGATCATTAGTTGCTTGTACTGCAGATGGCAGAATTGCAACCTCTACCCTAAACTATCTTCAGTTATTCAGTAATGCTATGATCATCAGGTACAAAGGCCCGGGAGGCTCATTTGTTCCTGTGGTTTTCAAACCTGTCCTGATAACACTGATTCAGTTCATATATTTGAACTGAATACCAGATCAAAAAAACCAGATCACACCTGATTCAAATCAAGTTCTATAGAACCCTCTAATGACCCATTCATTTGAATCAGATATGTTGGCGCAGGGAGACGTCTAAAACATGTAGTGTGTGTGCGTGCGTGCGTGCGTGCGTGCGTGCGTGCGTGCGTGCGTGCGTGTGTGCGCGTGTGTGTGTGAGGATCAGGATTGGGAAGCATTAATTTATACAACAGTGCACAGAATCTGTACTAACAGTGTATGTTCACACAACACTAAAATAAACTACAAAAGCCAACAAATACAACAGTCTCCTGTACATTCTACTGTCATTCTGCTGTTATTCATCTGTAGCCTATGAACCTTTACCTTTAATAGACGGTCAGTTCTGACTTAGATGGAAGGATGATGTCACATGATGGTGCTTGCCTGCGCTGACCAGACGTTCTTTCATCTCACCGAAGATCACTGATATGGGAATGTTTTTAAAGCCTTAATGTGGACTACTTTGTTTGTTGAATGGCATGCAATATTTAGTGTGTTTGTGATACCAACACCGTCAGACATGCCCCTGCAAAATAAACAGGTGCGTGTGATGCCTTCCTTACCTTCTCCATAGAAGCTCTGGAAAGCCCTTTGCGAGCCAGCCCAATCTGCAGTTCACGGATGTCGATGCAGCCATCTTTGTTGAGGTCCAGCTGATCAAACAGCTCAGCCCAGCGCTTCTTCCGTTCCTGCTCTGAGCCGGCGGATCTGTGGATCTGGCAGTGCGCCCACGGGAACCAAGTCCTTTTAGGTGACATAACTGGTGCCAGGTGGGGGCATCAACTCAACCTGACACAGAAAAAAGTCTTTTTATTTATCAAGGAATCGAATATACACCAGCCCTAACATTATGACTACGGCATGTTTACCATATAATATATTGCAACAACTCTGCAAGAAAGTCTTTTTTTTATTGAATCTGTACTGTCTCTACTAGGTTATACTGAGAGGTGTCCCTAATATTTTGGCAACCTAATGCATATGAATGGGATGACCAAAATATTAGGGACGCCTCTCAGTATTTCCAAGTACAGTTTAACAAGGTTACACTGAGAGGTGTCTTTAATATTTTGGTCATCCGACTCATATGCAGTAGGGTGCCAAAATATTAGGGACACCTCTAAAATATTAGGGATGCCTCTCAGTATTTCCAAGTACAGTTCAACAAGGTCATCCCACTCATATACATTAGGGTGCCAAAATATTAGGGTGCCTAATATTGGGGTGCCTTAAAATATGCCAAAAATATTGGGTACACTTATATTTTGGCATATTATGCGTGTGCCTAATATTTTGGCACCCTAATGCATATGAGTGGGGTGACCAAAATATTAGGGACACCTCCATATTTCCCAGTACAGTACAACAGGGTTACACTGAGGGGTGTCCCTGACATTTTTGTCATCCCAAAATGACCAAACAACTGTACTGAGGTTATACTGAGAGGTGTACAGATCAACACCATCACAAATTACATTCCCCATGACGACCGTTAAAATATGCCAGCACATCTCAAACAGATTCAATAAAAAATCAACACAAAACTCTTCCTGGAGGGGGAATTTATTGCACAGCTGTTTCATTATATTCCATGGTAAACATGCAGTGGCTTCAGTGTCATGACTGTTTGTTGCATATTGGAACTTCAAGTTTATGTCTTTCCAAAAAGGGGTGCATCAATCAGTATAATTAATATACTGAATCCACCATGGGGTGATCATATGAATTCACTGAAAGGAGCAGAAAGAAGGAAACGTATACTTGATATCAAAGACATCTATATAAAATATGCTATAGAACCAACTTAAGTTATTAAAATCAGTGGGTATCAGGGCGCCAGCGGTGAGTAGAAACCAGCGAATAATCGGCGGCTTTGCTTGAATGAATCACTAAAAGGTGAGTTTAACTGACTGGTGTGGTCGCTGCTATTTTGCAAATGTACTGGTAATTAGGAGGTTTTTAACGTGGTCCTCACGGTTTGTTGCGGAGCCCCTGATGGTCCCAGGAAAGAGAAGTATCACCTACTCGTTTGTTTGTTTACCCCCGGACGTCCTGGCTGCTGTCACACTCGCCGTCGCTCGCATTTCCGTAGTCAACAATGGCGATTTCAGCTGCTTCCGCCTGCGCACGTATTTACGGGGAATACATCGGCACGGCGCAGACGCTACTGGCGACTTTATTTTGTTCCTTTTTTCCTCATAAGACAAGAATTGCGCTAGAACGACTTTATCAGAGGAATACCGGGGTCTGCAGTCACGCCCAGGTACCCCCGCTAGCCAAAAAAAGCTACTGTCGGAAATCGCGTTGGCTACTTCCGGTTTTCAAAAATTAAATTAATAAAATAAAATCCGGAATGAAAAAAATAAAAGGGGCACTCGTGAGAACGGAATAAATCACTAGAAAGTCATAAATATTTTCTAATACTCGACATTGAAATTGAAATTGATCAATTAAAGTTAAAACGTTTCCTTAAAGAGCTGTGAAGATGTCATGCACCAGTGATATCAAAGCAAACAAGACATGGAGCTGTCATACAGTGGAGCGTGCCCGTCAGCAAACATCAAGGCATTGCATTTGATTTCAAGGGCACATTTGTTTTTCTTTTTAAACTGCTTAACATTGTAAAAAGTTTAAAAGGTATTAAAAAGTTGAGTGGAGAATTAATGGTATTCAAAACCTGAACATTTTGATGGGTGAATGGTTTGTGTGGCGTGAAAAATGATGCTGAAGTGGTGAGCAAGCACAACATCTAAAAAGCAGTATACACTGTCATCAAACTATTTCCATTCATTTTAATGGATTTTTTTTTTTTCAGGAAGAGGTTAATGTTTTAAAAAGTTTAAAAGAACTAAAAAAAAAGAGTTGAAGCTTTCCCAACATGTCCTGAAATAGCTCAGCATTTTGATATTTAAATCATTTCTGTAGCTTATCATTCAATTTGAATTTTCATAATTGTCCAGCTTACTTTGCAATACCATCCGTGGATTTGTTTCAGCTGGACATCAAGTGTAGGAGTCAATGACTGACACTTGGATAGGTGACAGTCTTTTCAAGTAGACAGAGGTGTTTCCACAAATAGGTCAGTCACTTTTACACTCTTTTCTTTGAGATTCAGATATCTGGAAAAAGGAGAGAAATAATAAGGTATTTCTAAGTGTTATCCTTGTCGTTTACAGCATGTAACGCATTAGTCTGATCCAATTTGTCTTTCTCCTTTTGCATGCTACTTGTTTAAGCTACAGAAACCATTCAGCTATGAAAAGGATCACCTTTTGAAGGACATTAATTTTTTAATTCAAATTCTAATAGCTTTTAAACTTTTTCAATGGATATGATGTTGCTAATGCAAACGTTTTTGCTTTGATAGACTGGATAATACCTTATATTGTATTATGTCCTCTGCCACGACTGCATGACGTCATCATAGCAATTCAGCTCTTCAACAATTAACATGTATTCAGATTCTTCTTCATAATCTGTCAATGTACTTTACTAATTTGATATTGTAAAGTTCCTGGTGGATTTAACAAGTTGAGCCCCAAAAACTAATCAGTGTGACCTTACAGGAATTTCACCAGGCCCAAATTATTATGGGTAACTCATATACTTTGATATTTGTTTTTTATTAATACTGTAGATATGTCATAGTAGACTTTGACACAAGCCTCCTGTATAGACAGGTTAAGTCACGATGGGGACCCACTCTGGTTCTTATTTCAGTGGGTATACTGTTGAATAAACTGAATCTATGTAAAGTTATTAAAATAACCACAAATCAAACGTTGCACAGCTAATGAGACCTGAAACATACATCTTGACCCATTACTCATAATTAACTCTTTACAGGGTAATGAATCAATGTGTTCTTTTTTTTGTCCCAATTTCGATTTTAGCTTTTGTGTGTG
Source organism: Dactylopterus volitans (assembly GCA_901007715.1). NCBI lineage: Eukaryota > Metazoa > Chordata > Actinopteri > Syngnathiformes > Dactylopteridae > Dactylopterus > Dactylopterus volitans. Next base: position 36,895 of record CAAKHG010018355.1, read on the forward strand.
AAAATACATCCACCATGGGGAATTTATGTTCAAGTCAACATCCAATGTACAAAGAACATATGTACATCATCCCTCGCAACTACAGTGTCAAGAGAGTTCTGGTGCAGACTCTTTTTGGACGGCTGGTTGAATGTTCCAACAATGACACCAATGAAATTGTGGTCATAAAAAGCACACGCTATCGGACTCTGAAATATGAGGTAGGACAGAATTTATTCTGATTTTTTTAACACTTAACAAAAAGAAAATTAGAAATACTTTCCCTGTTGTATGTGCTTGTGGACAAACCGAAGCAAGCGAGATGTATCACATATTTCCAGATGCCCATGCTACAAACACTAATGGACTACAATCTGGACCAGAAAAATGTGGTCAAGTTTCTTGGTGGTTCTGTGGAAAACAAGTATCTCATTTTTGAGAAGTTGGACATCAGCCTCAAGGATTACCTCTCTGACATGAAAGGTTCGATGTATCTACAAGACATCAGAACTGTCATCCAACAGGTACCCCATCAGCTACAGTACATGGCTAAAGCTCAGCCATGGTCCAGACTCTGACACGAGTACTTTGCAACTTGTCAAAATTCTGTTTTCTGTTGTGAAACACGAACAGCAGTTTTACAATTGACAATTATGATTTGCAGTTGGCCACAGCATTAGACGGCCTGAAGGCCATCGGAGTGATCCACACCAGTGTGACGCCGGATCACATCATGCTGGTGGATCGTGCCACTCAACCTCTCAGGGTGAAACTGATTGGCTTCAGGGTAGCCACTTACAAAGAGGAAACCAACGACCCCTGGTTCTACCAGAGGTTGATTATTAGGTGAGAGCTGATGAAGCACTGACTATTACCATTATACAGTACTGAGCACTTGCAGTTTTCTAGTTCTACAACAAAACACAAGCTCTGTATGTGTATGTCCATATGTTATGATTATAGGGTTTGATAACTTAATGCAAATGCCAACATTTCGTTTATTATAATGGGCTACGTAGCACATTTTGTCAGGCCCTGGCTTGATGTCTGTAAGTGTCAAACGTGTGTGATTTTAGACATATATGAGCTTTGTGTTTTGCTTTGAGTACTTTTTAAGATGGCAAGGAAGATTCACACGACAAGGAGGGATGCATTTCAGTTCCCTCTCAACCAAGGCAGGATAGTCCTTTATCACATTCAGCCAGTAGTTAGCCAGTGAAAGTTTTAAATCTGACTTTCATCTCAGTCAGCTCCTCCTGAGACTTTTAAGTCCAGACCAGCGCCTACGTCAGTGGCAAAGGGATCCTTACCCCAGTTTAGATGGACGTTTTCAAGGTCAGAAAAATAGTCTCTGAAATATCCTTAGAGGTTCTGTAGGTGAGACTGGATGAGTGGAAAGATGGAGCCCAAACCATCAGATGACAGCAGAGGACACATTTCTGTCACTCCCTCCTGTAGCTTGTTTGAACACAGCATCATTTTCTTGGATGAAGCTTTTTCACTTGCACCTGCAGTATGTACATGTATCACGCCCTTGCATGTTCACATTCAGTACATTTAGAACCTGGAAAATATCTGGCATGGATGCAAGTTTGAGAATCTAGGCTGCATTTGTAAACTGATCTGCCAGCTGCTGCTTTTCAGTTGAGAGGAACTCTGCAACCTCCTTCTGCAGCTTGTTCATCTGGTTCAAAACTGCCCCGCCTGTGAGAGCCAGCGCAGGTTGGAGTGGAACAGCAAATCCTCAAAATGGGCTCCCATCTCTTTCCAGAGCAGTGAGCAGTGTGTGTCAGGGGAAGGCCCTTTAATGACATTCGCAACTGATATTTCCTCCCGTAGAACTTGTCTATCGTTTTCACAATGAGCGCCTTGTGATGAAGCATGCAATGTGTGGTAACTGCATGCAGGCCCTTCTGCTTGAAGAGAGCTGTAACTCCACTGATCTTCCCAAACACACCCCCCACGCAACAAGTCCACTCAAGTCCATTAGTCAATATAATCCTCCAAAATGTGAAAACTGTCTGCCCCAGTGCTTCTTCAATCAAGCACTTAACAAAATAATGTTTCCTCAGCAAATCCTCCCTGCCAAACGGATCTGACGTACACAAGCAGTTTGCAGTACTGGAGAAATCCGTGCTCTCGCCCAGCTGATGTGTGAAGTATTTGCTGGTTCTCACCTGCTCCAAGAGTTGAATAGACATGTATTAGGTCATGTCACCAGTCCACTGATCCGTGGAATTATGGGAGAATGGTGCAGCATTGATTTTCTTGGCAGCATCTTCACCAAGCATTTCTTTAACAATGCCGCTCCAATTGTGTGTGTTTTTTTTAGTACGAGTGATGTGACATGAGGCTAAAAGCGGTGCCTTCAAGGCCCACCGGATTGTAGCTTGCTGAGTGAAAGTAGCCGATCGCCTGGTCAGATGCTCTTATATCCTAGGTGTTTCATGTCAAGCTGACATTTAGATTGGTTTAAACACTCACTTGAGAGGGTCCTAAGCCAGAGGGCTAATCATGGGCACTCATAACCATTTTAATGTGTACTGGTTTTTGTAACCTGGGTTGTTGGTCTGCTCATTGGGTCCTTTCCTTTTCATAAACTCGTCAGTTTTGAACCATTAGCTAGCTACATGCTAGCAGAGCAGCGCTGTGGAGGGTGCAGAACACGAGGTCAGCACCAACACTTTATGGCATGATCTATGATTTTTTGACTCGCACTCAGCTAGAAAGATGAATAAGGGAAACCGGCTTTCGATATGTCCATAAATCATATTTTGAAATAATGCATTGCATTTGATTGAAAAAATTTTGCGGGGATTTTTTTCCCCTCATCTTCCCTCCCTTTGCTGAGGCCCCCCTAGCACCTCCTTGGGCTGTGGCCTCCACTTTGAACAACGCTGCTTTTATTCTGAAACCTAATCATTAAATATGACAATTATCTAATGTCGGGAGACACGGTGGGGCAGTGGTTAGCACCGTCGCCTCATAGCAAGAAGGTCGCAGGCTTGATTCCCGGCCTGGGGTCTTTCTATGTGGAGTTCACATGCTCTCCCCATGTCTGCGTGGGTTCTCTCCGGGTACTCCGGCTTCCTCCCACCTCCTAAAAGCATGCTGAGGTTAGCTACTCTAAATTGCCTGTAGGTGTGCATGCGAGTGTGAGTGGTTGTCTGTCCTTCATGTGGCCCTGCAATGAGCTGGCATCTCATCCAGGGTGTACCCCACCGTTCACCCATTGCCAGCTGGGATTGGCTCCAGCACAACTGCACCCCAGAACCGAAATAAGCGGAAGACAGTGAATGAATTATCTAATGTTATTCTCTGTTTTCTGCAACATTCAGGTCTCCAGAAATGTTGTTAGGGCTCCCATGTTCTGAGGCCTTTGATATGTGGTCACTGGGCTGTGTGATGGCCACCATGATTCTGGGCTTTCCGTTGTTCCCGTGGAGAAATAAATATACACTGGTAAATGATTTATTTCTTAACAAGACTGCTTGTCATTTTATTTGAGATAAAATGATAAAACCAAGCATTGTAGAACTCGTGAACAATTTGAACAGCCAACCCAAATGTTTTTTATGTAACACAGTTTTTATGTAACACTTTTATGTAATTCAATTTACTAAATTCTTCATTTCACTGTTATTGAATATCTTATTATACATAATTACTTATTCCTAAGTTTGTCGTTCTGATTACATTCTGATACATGAGAGCCCCGCAAAAAGAAATAAATTGCATATCTTGATGTGATTTTGTGTGTTTTTTTTGCAGATACAGAATATGGTCAACATTCTGGGTCCACCACACCCTGATGTTATTAAAGCTGGTCACATATCACTGAACTATTTCACTGAGACCTCATCAGACACCTACACCCTCAAGGTACCAGAGCCTTTACTTTATACTTTTCCTCAATTGACAAGTTGAATTCATTGATAATGCAATACACGCGCCTTATTACTTTAACCGTCTTTTTAAAACCCAAGCAAGTATTCCAAACTGCAACGATCCAATACTGTTCCGGTAAAAGGAAAACCAAATTCCACTCTCTGGATGACCTGAAAAAGGTATGTCATTAAGTTGGCCACATCATCTTAAAACTAAGTTTGTTGATTGTCTTTACAGTACATAATATAAGAATATGGTTGAATAGTTGTATCAGCAGGAAAATAACACAGCAGAGGCAAATGAATGGACGGAGTGCATAAACCTGTTGAAGGCCATGCTCAGGTGGGACAGCGAGGACAGGATCACCCCCGGTGAAGTCCTCGCTCATCCATTTATTACCATGAGCTACCTCAAACACAGCTCGTAAGTGTGTGTTTTTTGTGTGTTCATGTGTGTGTGTGAGTATGTTGATGCAGATTTTGCAAACACTGGTGGAATTGCTATTCCCTGGTCATTAACAACAGTGTGGATTTCATTTAGCGATGGTCAGTCCACAGAGGTTTAAAACCAACCAAGCGGACCTCAGCATGAACTAAGCAGCTCATCCCGAAAGAGGCTGCTGAAACTTGTTCTAGCTTTTGAACCTCCAACCAGCAAGGCAGCTGTACCCGGAACCCAGTGAGGCTGTTGAGCCTGGAACCACCGACGCTGTTGAATCTGGGATCAGAGAGGCTGCTGGCTGAGATCCGGCTGCTCTCCCTGAGATTATCTACATGCACTGGCCTGAGAGTCTTCTCTGAAATACTGATCACATCACCGACAATTTTAGAGTAAACACATACTCAAAATCTACCCTCTAGAGGCTTCTACTGTCTGATGTGATGAACGAAGAACTCAAAGTGCACTACAAATCACATTCACATATGAAAAAAAACATTGATGCCGTAGAATTATTAGAGGAGTAAAAGGGTCTTCAGAGAAAGTGAAGAATAAATATAAAATCATTCATTATGTCTTCTTGCCTTAAGTGGTTTAATTGGTGTGTGTCTCATGCTTAAATCACTACACAAATGCCTACAATCATAAGCAATTCTTTCTTGAAGGACTGGTCTTTCTTCTTATAAACATGAGTTTTAACAAAGCCATGCTCCTGATGAAAAACATGCAGAGATGCTGGTGCAGATAACCTTGACCTGAACCTTCTTTACCTAAGCACATTTAGCACTGATTTTCAATCAAACTTTTTTAAGAGGCAGAATCCTGGCTTGCCGTGCAGCACAAACACAAAAATGCTGATGTCTCCAGTCTCAGTAACTACCATCTATCATATAGAATTCCTCTCTTTGTAAAAAATAATTGAGCAATTGAGGTGTCTACTTAAGACTGTGCCATTATTAATTTAACTTACTACAGCAGTAGTCTGGCTTTGATAAAACTCTTCTCTGCTCTTCTGACTTCTCTGAAGCATTTGAGAACATTTATCATAAAATCCTTGTGCATGGGCATAATGCAATTAGCAAAAAGAAACTTATATTAAAACTTATGTTGAAGCGCATTTAAAAGACACAGCAAAAAAAAAAAAAAAAAAATCAGTGAACGTGTTTAAGAGACAGAGATGGATTGGTGTCTCCTTGTTGAGTCGAGGGAGAAAGAGTTTTAGCATTGCCAGTAAAACAAAAATGGCACACATATTACTCTGTGTGTGACTCTGGATGAGACAAATACATAGCAATGATAGGCTTGATAGAGGACTATCCTCTAAGATTTATGTTCAACATATGGATCATAAAACAAACTAGTAGAAAATCTAAGGATGTCTTTCTTTTTTTCCTGCTAATCCTCACAACTGCCATTGAAAAATTGTGAAAACCTTTTGATCAGCTTATGTAAAATGTCTGCAAAGGCTGTATAGAGCTGAAAGCCATGGGTAGCTTAATAAGTAATTCATTAGATTTTTAAATGAATGACAAGACTAATGGGAAACCAGTGCATAGATGCTAAAGTTTGGGTGATGTCACAAGCTTCTAGATTCAGTGGGAGTTCTAGATAAGCTGTAATTATTGAAGAGTGAATGAGATAAAAGTGTATGACTTTTTCTGTCCTTAACACTGAGCAGGTGTCTCATTTTAGAGATGTTTCAATAAAAACATGCTCTGACGATATTTTTTAGCATGCTGCTTAAAAGAGGAATTGCTGTCAAAAGTGTTGCCACAGACCAAACATTGTTATCAGGTGTGCCAATGCAGGACTGAACTAATATTGTTTATTCCCTATACTTCATATGAATAAATGGTATATTTGGTATCATCAGTGTAATGATGAAAAGTTGTTTTTTCCAAATGATATGAGAGGTAATGGTACATCCAAAAAAAAGAAAAGACGTTGCGGGCGATGACAGAATTTGTTAATTCAAAAACACTCATGCAAATACATGCTCACAAATTTTAGCACATTTAAGCATATTTGTGGGCTGTGCGCAGACCTGTCACCATGGCAGCAGTGGCTGGTGTGTAGGGAGGGAGGAAGGAGTTCAATATTATGACCCGAGTATCTTATTACTGATTGTCTATGAGCATTACCGTATTTTGTTAGTGTGTGCAGTCCAAACATCTTTAACATTTCAGTGTAAACGTTTGCAAGAAAAAGGAAGGAGAAAATATCATTTAGTCCATTGGGAGTCCACGTTCTGTTGCTGAATTAAACCCTGGACTTATCGACACAACATGGCCATGCTTCTTTTTTTGCCCTTCAAAGCAGTTTAAAATTTTTGAGTCAACAGTTCAGCATTTTCACAGCTTGTGTGATTGCAGCTTTTGTGATTTGCAAACATTCATTTAGAGGCTGCGACGATTCCTCGCTATGCCTTGGTGGAACCGGAGGGAGCAGTTCCCTCCACCTATTTTGGTCTCAGCTGATGGTTACCTTGGCTCTGAGGAAGCCAGCATTTGGTTAGTGGTTTCAGGCTGAGCTGATTGGCGTGTGGCCCTTGTTGGCAAGCAGTGTTTTCACTAAGTGCTGTGTGTTTACTCACTAAAAGCAGTAGGACTCAATGTTAATGCTGTAAAAATGTATGAACAAATTTAATAATACTGTATATCTAAGGTCCAGTGTGAGAGATTCAGTGACACCTAGAGGTAAATGGGCTGATTGCAGCCCTTCACCCCCTCACTTAGGAGAAACTTGGCTTACAGTATCATTTGTGTGTGATCCCACATTTGGCAAATTTAGCTCCCAAAATAATGACTGCCAAGCACTAGCATTCACCCCTAAAACAGAGCATGAGAACATGTCCCCTTACGCTGTCATGATAGAATCGTGCAAAAAGTTAAGACGGTTTAGGAGGTGATGGATAAGAAAGTCCTCATTGTCAAAGCAAAAGTAAGTTCAAATTAGCTAACGTTATCAAGCCACGTGACATTGACAAGGCAGTACTTTTTTGGTTGTGTTAATGCAATATCTCATGAGAAAAATCGAATCATCTAGACTTCCTCCCATGCCAGTAAACCATTTCTACGGTTTAGATAACCCAATATTGACACCCTTGGTTGCTGTGGGGAAGGAGGTATTGGTGTGCTTTGATCAGCTGATGGGTGTGGTGACCTCCTTACCAATATTCAATGTGGTTTTATCATAAGGCCGAAAGGGCGACACCACCAATATTGGATGAAAAGCACCACATAAAATACGCCAAGTTAAAATGAAACCTTGGCAACCTTCAAAACGAGTCAATTGTAGTTTATATTGGCACATAAGATAGGACATGTGTGAAAGCTCCCACCTGCTTATGAATGCTGCAGATACGCTTGAACAAACCATTGCGGTATACAATTCCACCACACAAGGGAAACTATGGCAATGTGCATGAGTTTTTATGACAGCAAAAAAAAATGTAGAAGTCTGAAAATACTGATTTTTTTAACAGTTAAGTAACGAGAAAATCGAGAGGGAAGAATAACACCATTTATTGTAAAATGAATGAAAGGATCAGTTTGGTGCTTAAACTCCCTTGGTGGGTGTAGTGAGACCAAGAGAGACAGGGTCTAGATGCAGGTGGTGGAGGAGCGGAGGTGGAAGAAGGAACCTGAAGACTCACTGGAGCGCTCCTCAACAGAGGGTGGACGTGGGGAGGAGTTGAGTTATGTGACTGAAAATCTGAAAGGAATAAAAACGGAAATACAGAATATTTAAAAGACGGCAACCAGAAACTTGAAGTGACACTGGAACTGAGAATAGAAAGAGCTAACAGCATTGGAAAGTGGGAGTGATGGAATGTGAGTGTTCAAGGTGGTCACTGGTTCAGTCCTCAGCTCCAGCTGAGACCATGTCGAGGTGTCCTTAAGCATGGTATTGAACGCATAATTGTTTCTGTGAGCCTGCTGGCAACTTGCATGACGGCCTCCACCGGTGTGTGAGCGTGAGTGTGAATAGGTGAATGAAGCAATGGTAGCGCAAAGAGCCCTGGGTACCATTAAGGTAGGAAAGTGCAATACAAAGGCAAACCCATTTTTAATTTCATTTGTGGTGAATCTTTTCAGGATGGCTACATGTACCATTACACTCCTAGTGGTGGTAGTAGTAGTAGTAGTAGTAGTAGAGTTGTTTTTTGTATTTTTTTAAGTTCGCCATCAAAATAATTGAAACGCTCTGATGTGAGCTACGTGCTCTTTGATGGAGCTAGTGCTGATGGTCATCACCATGGCAACCATGCTTCGATGTTGAATAAGCCGAATTCTGTCTCCACGCCGAATACTGTCACATAGTCGTGAGCTTGATGCAGCTGTAGGCTGTATTACAGCTTCATGGCAAATTTGCTTTGATGTCTCGACCGTATGACATCAATGGCTCTTTAAGGAAATCTATGGCTGAACTTGGGGTCAAAGTAGAGGTATTATGCACTTGAGCTTTGTTTTTCTTTTTTTTTTCGAAAAGCTTATTAAGCGTGAGAGCTGTGGCTCATTAAGGGCATTTATGCTTGATGTCGACGTTTTTCTTTTTAGCATTAATTTGGCAATTTTCTGCATTGCTTCAACAATGCCAGTCAGCCCCCACACACATTTTCAGAGAGAAATTCTTTTGCAGCTTCTTTATCTTCTTTACTGGCCAAATAATTCTGAATCAACTAAGCTACAGAGACAGATTCTTTGCCCTCCCCAAGGATCTGGAAGCACAAATCAACAATCCATTACTTGGAGTTTTCTTTATCTTTTTGAGCAAACACTATCCATCATTTTGGCTAGTATACCTGGTCAAACTAGCGGGGAAGCAGCCAAAGAGAGCATTCTTTGAGCATTCCCACAAACCTAATTAAATCATATCAAATTGCCTTTGTGGGCTTTACAATCTTTACAATGAGCGGCATCCTCTACCCTGCGGCCCTCAATTTGAGTGAGGAAAAACTTTGCCAAAAAAAATCTTTTAACAGAAAAAATAGGATGAAACCTGAGGAAGAGTCAGAGCAGACAGACGTGCAATAGATGTTGCATGCACAGAAATCAACAAATGATAAATTATGTCATTTGAAAATCATGGATATATATATACACACACATACACACACACGCACACACACACCCGCACACACACACACACACACACACTGAAACACACGCACACACGCGCGAACGCACACGCACCGGGAGGGGAC
>CAAKHG010018355.1:47623-62324 GCA_901007715.1 Dactylopterus volitans
CAAGTGGATTGTCTGGCTAAATTATATCAAATAGTTTACCAGCTCATTTTCATTTGTACACGAGAACAGTTCAAAGCCAAGAAGCATGTTGGCCATCACACAGCCCAGCGACCACATATCAAAAGCCTCAGAACATGGGAGTCCTAACAAAGTTTCGGGAGACCTGAATGTTGCAGAAAAACATAAAATGACATTAGAAACATTTTCAGAATTAAAGGACAAAGTAGCAGATGACTATAAATGTAGTAATGGCCTTTGCACAGTCACCACAGGTGCAGAGCTTGTGTTTTGCTGTAGAACAGGTAAAGTGCACTCACTCAATCACAACCATTACTTAATAATATACATTCAATTGAGCTTTAGAGCTCACCGAAGAGCAATATCCTGGTAGAGCAAGGGGTTGTTGGCTGCCTCTTTGAAAATAGCTTCCTTGAAACTGATCAATTTCACACTGAAAGGTTGTGTCACACGATCCACCAGCATGATGTGATCTGGCGTCACCTCAGTGTGGATCACTCCGATGTTCTTCAGGCCATCTAATGCTGTGGCCAACTGCAAATCATAATAGCAAAATTGAATGTGCATAGTTGGGATTTCACAACATAAAACTCCCTTTTGAGCAAGATACAGAATAACTGGGCAAGTCCGGCCATTACCTGCTGGACGACAGTTCTGATGTCTCGCAAACACATCGGGGCCTTTATGTCAGAGAGATAATCCTTGAGGCTGATGTCTAGCTTCTCAAAGATGAGATACCTGTTCTCCAAAGAGCCACCATAAAACCTGACCACGTGTTTCTGGTCCAGGTTGTTGTCCATTAGTGTTTGTAGCATGGGCATCTGGAGATGTATGATAAATGTGGCATGCTTAGTTGTGTTCACAAGCACAAACAAAAAGGACAACAGCTGACCCAATAGCAATTAATAAACAACAGCTCAGTGTCCTACCTCAAATAAACAGTGTCCTACCTCAAATATCAGATTCCGAGTACATGTGCTTTTTATGACAACAATTTCATCGGTTTCGCTGTTTAAGCATTCAACTACATTTCCGTTATCATTGTCCACCAGAACTCTCAGGATCTTGTAATTGCTCGGGATGGTGTACATGTCGGTGGGGTATAATGGACAGTAAACTGATGAACAGAAGTTCCCCATGGTGGATGTATCTTCACACACAAAAGCTAGAGTTGAAATCGGAAGGGAAAAGGGAAAAGAACAGGTTAATGCATCTTTCTGTGGGTCAAGATGGGCGTCTCAGGTCTCAACAGCTGTTTACCATTTGGTCTGTTGTCTTTGAATGACTTTATTTCAGCCGACACTATACCCACTAAAATAAGGACTATAGTTGGCCCTGTGTCAAAGTGTGGTTCAATAATATTGTTACAACATGCATTTGATCAACTAATCAGGATGCAAGTAAGAAACATGAAAATCTTTGGGCCACGTTAAGTTCCTCTATGGTTGTAACGGGCAGAATTTGAGGCTTTGACCAATTCTTAATCATTTCTAACCAATATCAAGTTAGTATATGTAAGGTACACTTTGACAAATTATGAAAATGAAGCTTAAGTGTTACATGCTGAAGTCTATGTTTTCGAACTAGGAATATATCCTTAAGAAAAAAATCTTAAAATTGCCTGTTTCTCCCATTTTTCTTCCTCCGAAGAAGATATGTTGATCCAAATATGAGGAGAATGAAAAACTGACTTACTACGAGTGCCCACTAGAAACTATGATCCACTCTTTGACTTTAAGCTTCCTTTCTGTGTACTGATCAATGACCTCTTTCTAACTCTGAGCTTGAAGTGTCTCTTACAAAAAAAAATTAAATCACTAAGTAGCCTGATGTCACAGAGTCCTTTGTGACACAGGGAATGGTGAGAATGGTTAAAGCTTTTAGAGCCATAATAAACTCTAAACGTGTTTCTGAAACAGGATTACAACTTTCCTAATTTCACTTGCCCGCACACCGCTGAACAGTCCAGGGTTCGGACATTGAGCTGGTGGACAGCTGTGAGCGCCCGGGTGTCCACCTGAACAATAACCTGGGATGGTCAAATAACACAGGAAGGGCCAAAGTCGCCTCGACCTTATAAGGAGACTGAGGTACTTTGGAGTGTGCAGACCTCTGCTAAGGACTTTTTATGACTCTGGTCTCCTCTACCATCCACCACGCTGCTGGAGATTGGGCAGCACTGACCACGACAGGAAGAGACTGAACAAACTGGTCAGGAGGGCCAGCGCTGTCCCGGGCTGCCCACCGGACTCAGTGGAGGAGGTGGGTGAGAGGAGGATGTTAGCCAAGCTGACGTCTATCATGGACAACACGTCTCACCTGCTGCATCAGACCGTGGAGGCTCTGAGCAGCTCCCTCAGCGGCAGACTGCTGCTACAGCCACAGTGTAGGAGGGACACTATAGGTGTTGGACATTATAATGCTACAGTTCGTTTCTTCCTTTCCCACCATGTAAATATGTATAATCCGTTATTGTATTTGTGCTTGCACCGTATGCTGTAGCCCTTTGCACTTTTTGCCTCCATGCACCCTATCCTGCTCTGTGAGCTGCTGTAATAAGTGAATTTCCCTGCTGTGGGACCAATAAAGCTTTCTTATCTTGTCTTAATGAAATAAACAACATTTACGAAAACACAAAATAGAATTTCTTGCAGAAAATGTAGGCATACCTAAATGGTGAATCAAACTGCTGAAGCAATGCTGAAAATTTCAAAGTGATTTCAACTCAAATAAAGCAAAAAATGTGATTAAGGAGCTTAACTTTTAGATATTTGAATTGTTGCTGTAGTGAAAAGGTGTTGTAGTTTTGGACAGCATGGCGATTGGAAATATAATACGCTCACAGTAGTTGACATCAAAGCATGTCTGTTCTTTTCAGTGGCAATATTTTTGTGAACAGCTTTTTTCAGAAGTTGAATGAAAGCTTAATTAGCCTAAAACATGGATGCTTAAGACTGAAGATTGATAATTATAATTCCTGCAGCTTAGACGTTGCAGATGTAGTTGGTGGTTAGCTATGAAGGCATGAAAGAATCACGCAGCAGTGTTATTGCCTTTAAAGAGGTACGGTTCTCAATGATCTTCTTTGTCCACCCTGTTGTCCATCATCATCGTCATCATCAAAACATCCAAATCACACTTCTTCATCCTGCAGCTGTCTTGACTCCAGAGATGAGTGATGCAGCTGTAGCAGCTGCTTCTCCCTCATCATTCCTTTATTCTATGTGATGAACAGCATGAAGGCCAGTCAAAGGATCGTTTATGACTGAGCACGCACACACGGATGCACACGCTCACGCACGCCCACTCACTCACACACACACCCCCACCCCCACACACAGCAGGTGTTTAATTGTCACATGGAAGCACGTACGCCATCCCTCATTAGGCTGTTTAGATCTCTAAGTCAGCTGTCGTCGCTCCTCTGAGGAGAAGAGATGGGCTGACCAGATAGCCCGCAGGTGGACTATATAAGGTCGGCACGGTGCGGTTGAGGCAGACGACTGGGCGTTTGCTGCGACAAAGTGCAGCTCGGTCTGTTCAACGCCAGTTTTTTGTATTTGACCACAGGCTTTCATGTGTAAGGGACTCTCCTCCCTGCCTTCTTCATGCCTGGAGAAGTAAGTGTTTTCCAGAGACGTGATTGCGCATAGTGAGGGCGCGGGGTGTTTAGAGCATTTAGAGCTTTGATTTCACGTGTCTGTGTGTTTCAGGGCAAAAGAGATGCGGGTGAAGTTCAGCCACCTGGCGGACATACACCAAAAGCTCAAGTAAAGACTTAAAAAAAAAAGAAAGCAGCCAGTCAAATGAGCAGTGAATCCGCAGGCGTGCCAGCGTATCACAGTGCTGCTTACCTTCCACTGCTTGTGTCTCTCTTCTCAGGGCTCAAGATGGAAAAGCTCTTCAGGACCTGGAATCTCTGCTGAACAAGAAAAGTAAGACCCTTCATTTCTTTTAACCACTCCTTCCATTTCTAGAAAGACGCCATGAAGCAAAAAGCCTTATGAAAGAATTCTCAGAGATTTGCAGCCCACTCAACTTTTATTTTTTTTTTCAATCTATTTCATATATTTTTTATATATTTATATACTAATATATTTGCATGCAGACTCCTCTGCATGCAGGAAACCATGACAGGGGTTCTTCGAAGCACAGAGGGGCTCTGGTGTGAATTCTTGCTGTAAACACGTGTAAACACAACAAAAACTGTTCCTCTCATTGAACTAAAAAATCAAATCAATTCAATTCAATTCAATTCTACTTTATTAATCCCTAGGGAGGGTTCCCGCAGGGAAATTAGCTTTCCAGCACACATCATCAACACCAAATAGTACAGTACAAAAGTGCAAAAAAGTGCAAGTTATAAGAAAGGGAATGAATAAGAATAAGCATAAAGAAATGCAATATAGGAAAAAATATCAAAGACAATGGGTAAAAATATGCACACGAGGTAGACAATGTTATTAAAGTGGACAAGTGGCAGTAAGGAAAGTGCTAATGCAAAGAACTCTAGGATCCCTATCCCCTCACCTCCCCTCTCCTCCCGCGGTCCCTCCCCCTCAATGCATTCATATTGAGAAGAAGCAACCAAATCACTCACAATTTATCAATAATTCATAGCACATTTGATTGTTTCTGCACTCATATAAATTAATACAAATTCTGATAAGAAGAGGCAATGAGGACTAAAATTATATATTTAGCCAGGTCATGCTTTCACATTTCCATTTACAAGTACATGGTTCCATTCTAGTTTTTGATCTCCAATTGTGCAGTATTAGGCTGAACTTAGCTGACTGCCCTTTATATAACACCACCTTAGAATTAGTTTAATGGTGTTTCCTGCATTCAGAAATCCTTTCTGTCCCGTTGGCTGATCCCTCTCCCAGGTGGTCTGCAGGCGTTTCGAGGGTTCCTGCGCTCAGAGTTCAGTGAGGAGAACCTCGAGTTCTGGCTGGCTTGCGAGGACTACAGGGTTTCCCCCACAAACATGCAGAGAGCAAAGGCTGACAGCATCTTCAACCAGTTTATCAACGCTGACGCCCCGCAGGAGGTTGGTGGATAAGAAGATGTGATAAATGAAGAATTCAGAGAAATCCAGCTCCACCAGTAGAGTCAGGTGGTGTGAGCAGTCAGGAGTCTGAGAGCTTCTTTGGATGATTTCTTTTTTCCCCCCCCATCAGGTTAACTTGGATGGTGAGACGCGTGAGGCTCTGTTGAGTGTGATGGATTCTCCATGCGCCAACACGTTCAATGAGGCTCAGCAGAGGATCTATACTTTGATGGCCAAAGACTCCTTCCCTCGTTTCCTGCGCTCCTCTCACTGTATGGAGGCCATCAAGGCTCTCTAAACAACTCAATTAACACAGGCCTGCTTTAAAGAGAAGTTGTGGTGAATCTCTGCTGCTTGGCATGTCGATTTCATCTTTAGCCGATAGCGTGTTATTCTCATGCAGTCGTGCTGTCCCTCTTACCAAATTGTATGCATGTCTTGTTGTGACAGCTGTGGGCATTCTGCATTATGAGGTCCAAATTAAGATGCAACATCTATGCTGCATGATACACTACAATTGAAATAAATGCCTCATAAAATGAACTCACTATGTGGTCTTTAATTGTACCATTATTTTTCTTTAATATACTATTTTTCCTGCGTAGAATTACAAAAGTATAGTCACAGCCTCTTTCAAGGATCATGGTCTTTGGGTCATTGCAGTCTGGGGAATCCCTCAGCTGTGTTAGTGGTTTACAGCAGGATGCATGGCCAAGCCGTTTTAACCGTAGTAAAGGTTAAAGAATAATATTGAAGAAAAATTACTTATTAATTGAATGCCAATATTCAAATAAAAAAAAACAACAGCTTTAACCTGTAAACTTTTGGCATCTTTGATGGGGAAAAAATAACACATATAGTTAGGTCAATAATTTCAAACAATGAAGGTTTTTTTTTTTGGTAATTTTGCTTCTGTGCATCACTATGGTGAGTTTTAAAGACAGCAATTAACATGACTCACGTGCAGACTGAGTTTTAATTCAGGAGATTGAACAGGGAGATTCAACTAACTGATTCGGAATGATATATATTTTTATGGCTGCTAATTTTGGGCTAAAAAGTAAGCAAATTAACATAATTGAGTATTTGGAGCAACTCTGTATCACAATGTTTGCAAATTCCTGAAAGGCAATTTCAAGCCATTTGCTGAACCTCTTGGATGAAAATCTCTTCAAACATTTAGCTAGATAAATGTATTTTTGTACAACATTCAAAAAGCTAAAAGTTACTTATAATCACATTTCAAGAAGTCAAAATTCTCATAGCATTCTTTCAGCAATCGACACAAATAAATCCAGTGCACATTTATTGTGCTAAGCTATTGGCCCGGGTATTTAAAACTCATACATAAAATATAATGATGTCCAATTTTTATCCAGATTTTTAATTTACTTTCTGTACAATCATACAACGCCTTCACACATCCACTCTAACATAAATCAGGATTTTTAAAAAGTCAAAGAAAAGCAAACAGATTTGAAAACGTCAATGGTCACTTCTCCGATGTTCCGTGACGCCGCCCCCTTGCCATGTTCTTCTGCATGTCGTATCCATGGTTTCTCATCTCTCATTTGGATCCTTCCGTCAGTTGCACGAGAGCACGAGAGTTCTATACATCAGCTCAAACACCCAGGAAACTGAGGAGAAAGCTGATCTATCATACAGAGTTCAACAGTCCCAGGACGCAGTCCGTCGGCCACTGCAGTTTAGCACTGTGACGGCCATCACGTCCTACTTGGAGCTGCCTCCTGGCCGGGCTGCTCCCCCGGCGTCGCCTTTCCCTTCGGGCCCTTTCACCACGCTGAGCGGCTTGTGCAGGGAGGAACTCGCCCTCTGGGTCACATCCTGCTCAATCTTGTTCCTGATGGCGACCTCCAGGCCCTTCGGGGAACAGCGGAACATCAGAAAACCAGTCAAACTCACGGATGCAGTCAGATTTTTCAGCCTGACCTAAATGTGCTGCACCGCATGAAACTCTCACTGTGCGTCAACTCTCATTACCTTCTTGAGCTTCTGTTGCTGGACCACCTGGGCCTTCTTGGGCGCGATGATCCTCCCTTTACAAAGAAACACAATCATAGGAACCAACAGTTACACATCTGTTGCTTATAGGACTGCATTAGCGCCAGCTAGTTGTACTAAACTACCTACTGGGTGTAGTTACACGACGCTACTTGCTTGATACACAGCTTAAGATCACTTTGGGTCACTAACATTGCGTCAAAAAAATAATTTTAACAGAGCAAATATTCTCTGTTCATAATCAGCAATGCACATACAAGAATGTTCAGTGTTGGCCAGTTGTTTCCTGGTGTTTTCCCAAATATTTTGAAAGAGTTCATTAGATTGATGACTCCAGTACTCGCGCCGATACGGTTCACGTTTACTTCCCAGTGTTGCGGTCCAGCTACTGTACCTACACGTTACTACAGTTCGTCGATTCACTGAAATTTATCTGAAATATCGTAAGAGATTCAGCGCGTTGGGGTCTTTCCGCGCAGGTCACATGCCCACGCTGTTTGGGCAACAACGGCGTCCACGTTTATCGCCCCGGGCAGCGGACGACCGGGGCGGTGTCACGTCCGTACCTCCTTTTTTCGGTCCTTTCTGTTTGTTCGCTTGTTTCTTCTTGGACGGTCCGGGTCGCTGGGCTTTAAACTTCTGCGAGCCCTGCGCCATGTTTGCGAAAACCGTCAACACACGCGCTCGGTTTGCCTTCTTCTGGTCCACCGGTCGATGGTTGCCATCAGCATCTACTGCGGTAACACCGCCACCTAGTGGACTCCCAGTGACACACCAATGGCTGAGACCGCCGCCACCAGTTTCACGGCGGATTTATTCTTCACTCTGCGCGGTAAAGTACTATGTTTGTACACATAAATGTAAAAACAATCCAGTTTTCAACATGTTACAAAGTTAAGGCTATATCAAGTGATTATCAACAGAGACAACATACTTGCACTTTAAGAGGCCATCTAATCAACACTCGGGGAGGTAGTGTGCATGGTGGAGGAGGCCTCCCCACATGGTGACTTCTGGCCAGGTCACTCGGAATAACAATGACATGAAATCAAAACAAATCACAGCCGAACAGTCCTTTGTTATACAGTAGCTGGCTTGAGGCAATGACTTGGACCTGTTTTTTTAGGAGGAGGGAGAAGAAGAAAAAGGAGAAAGGGGAAGACGAGTGATAAATACAAGAGGGTTCATCAGAGCCATCTCGGCCAATGTTGTTAAGACTTGAAGTCGTGTGTCTAGTTAACGCAGCACAATGCCCGAGCAGACACAGCAAGAGACATCCGTGTCTCACTCGGACCATAGATATGAATGTCTTTAAGCTACCTGGTGTTTTGGTCACTCTGGATCAACAATTTTGACAATGCTTTTAAATCGAGTGTGCCACCCGTTCATTGTCCACAGGTGTTGATCCTTTCTCCCGTGTGAGTGTTTCTCAGCCATCCCTGACTTGTGCTTTTAATGTGTCACAATCTGCACCCACCAAAGAACTTTGCAACTAGACTAAAAACTGAACAAGTGGTACATTTTGCACCAATATTGGGAGAAGTGATGGAATCAGTTTTTCAGACTCAAGAGAATTTGCCACACCATATTAGATTTCATTGAAAAAATCGGCAGATATGAATATTTCTAGCATGTGGTTATCAAGGAGATTGTGTAGAAGCCTACCATATGGCTTTATAGAAAGCAAGAAATGAATTGATCCAAAAGAATTCCCCCGAAATGAAATATTTGATCATTTTTTGCACAGCTTAAACCCCCAGTAGGAATACACTAAGGTCAGTCATTAAATAAAACATTGACACCTATGATGACATCTATTAGTATCCATGGATTAAAGAATCACCTTTAGCAGTTTAAAACAGAACAATCGCAGCCATTGATGATAAATCAGAGGGAACAAGTACACAAACTCAGTTTAAACCTCTTCAGAAGATGTGCACAACCTAACAGCAGAGTCAAGGGTAACTATTTTACGCATGCAGGTATATTTAATCAATGACGTCATCACATATTCCACCTCATGTGTATTTTACATGATAAAATAACCTTGTGGGGTTTCCGGTGTTGGCATGACATCATATTCCATTGTCCCACTACGAAAGAAGATAATAAAACCAAATAGGTTAGCCCCCTGGTACAACTCTCAAACCCGCAAATGAAAGCAAATATCCAGGAAACATGAAAGATTATGGCGTTCCATCAAGCTGGAAGAATTAGCCTGGCTTAATTGCTTTAAAATATATAAGAAGGCCCTCTGTAACGCCAGAGCTGCCTATTACTCAGCATTAATAGAGGAAAATAAAAATAACCCCAGGTTCCTTTACAGCACTTTGGCCAAGCTGACAAAGAGTCATCACTCCATCGATCCATATATTCCTATTGATCTCAGGAGTAATGACTTCATGAACTTCTTTAATGCTAAAATTGTAACTATCAGGGACAAAAATTATCAGCAGCTGTCCTCGACTGGCACCAATTTGCCCTCAAATACAGGAGCCTTGGAAACAAATGTTAAAGTGAATACTTACCCAAGTTATTTTTCTCCAATTGACGTTCCTGAACTAACTTCAGTGACTTCTTCATCTAAACCATCGATATGTCTCTTAGACTCCATCCCAAC
The DNA here is from genome assembly GCA_901007715.1 of Dactylopterus volitans. Classification (NCBI taxonomy): domain Eukaryota; kingdom Metazoa; phylum Chordata; class Actinopteri; order Syngnathiformes; family Dactylopteridae; genus Dactylopterus; species Dactylopterus volitans. The sequence continues at coordinate 57,337 of CAAKHG010018355.1, forward strand.
AGGGCTGCTCAAGGAAATCTTACCCTTAATTGGCACTTCTTGGTTGGACTTAATCTGTCTTTACTAACAGGCTATGCTCTGCAGTCATTTGAAGTAGCTATAATTCAACCTCTTCTTAAGAAACCTGCCATTGATTCAGGTGTTTTAGCCAATTGTAGACCAATATCTAACCTTCCCCTTCTCTCCAAAATCCTTCCAAAAACAGTTGCTAGTTTTGTCTTTCTTGCTTGATTTGATTTTGATTTGATTCCCAAAAGCAAATAATGAAAACACAGGAGCTCCGTACGGAGAAATGATAAGGGTTGTTTTATTTGCAGTACATTATAAGGGCTTCAAACATGACATCTCATCATTCAGGCTCAAGTGTACTGAAGAAGTGACTTTGCCAGAAGGTGGCGGTAGCCTGCGTGACATTTTGAGATGAAAGCATACTGGATATTTACCTCGTAGATTTTTAGCAGTTTAAGGGTTCACTGATGAATTTCCACTGCATGTTATGCTTTGGGTTTTTGTTATTGTACAAATGAACTATGGTACGCTTTACATACCACCTGTTCATATGATCGCATGACATTGAATGACTGTTGAACTGTTAAACCATTGTTCTCTTTTGTTAATTGCTATGAACATTTTTGTATACAGACTTCATTAAGTGTATCTCAGTCTAGCAGTGTATCTCGTTGTGGGTGTGAAATGTGCCAGACTGAACACACCTGTCACAGGAACACTCACACGGGCGAACGGATCAACACTTGTGCATTGCCAATGGGCGGAGCTTCGTCTATTTACCAGCATCGTTAGAACTATTTGTTATACAGTTTTGGAGAAAACGGCGGACGTAAAAAAATTTCTGCTCAATATGGGCCAGTGTTTGATGAAGGTTGCAAAGTCGTAGCACGCATGCCCAAATGAATTTGGACTATTGGCCAATAATGCCAATCGAGGAAGTTTGGCATGGGACTATACAAAATTTAGTATATTTTCATGTCTGGGAGTGCAGATTTATGTGGAAGAGGAAGAAAAATTGAAAATTGGCAATCACATTGGTAATTCCAAGAGGGCACTGGCAGCATAGTTGCCTGGTCTCTTCTTGTACCTCTTCTTGTAAAATTTCAAAAAAACAACATGCGGCGGGTGTGACAGCCACCAGTTTGCTACATATATCTGAGAATGATCTAAATATGCACCCAAACGCCTCATGTTTTAACTGCACAAACAACGGAAAATCCAAATACACAAGTGTCTATGTTTTTGTGAATGAATATAATCTGAGAAGGGAAAAAGGGGGGCGTGTAGAGGAAAAACAGAGATGAGGGGGAAAATGAAAGTGAGGAAGGTAATGCGCCTAGATGTAGCCTAGACGCACAAGAAAGAGCAATGACACTGCGGATACTGCAGTCACTATTATTAAGCTTTCTTATGCTGTTTTCTCTGGCCGCCCCCAGTCGTCCTATAGAGTAAAAAAGGTGGGGTTGTGTATATGTCACCTGTTACAATGAATGAAAGGTCCATGAGGGCAGTGTGTGAGGTCAATAAATGGGTGCTAAGAGGAAAGGCTGAGATCCTGTGTGGCCAGACCTCTCAAATTTGTCCCTTTGAATACCAAAGTTAATATTTACATGCACATAAGTATCCAGGTTTCAATCTTTCACAAATAAAACCAGCAACAACCACCCATTTCAGCACCAACTTTCCAAACCTCACAACAGTTGAGGATAAACAGCAGCTCGTTTCTGACTATCTGAAACCTGTTGGCATTAATGGACGACAAAAGCACCAATCAGCATTTTTTTTTTATTTTATTTTATTGACTAATTATGTAATTATGAACACTCTGTAAGCAGAGCATGATGGGAAACACAGATGGAAGCGTTTTTGGATGACACATGATGCCGGTTCCTATCAAAGTGCTCCTGCCACCATATTTACAGAAACAGCATTTGACATGAAAAAGCACATTTGATCTATTCAGATGCACGTGTTTTTCAGACGTGTCACACTTGATACACATTCATGGTGTGTGGGGTTTTCGAATGTGCCACACGCTTGGCGAAATGTCCAAAAACCACGCTGAGCGCATGAATGCACCACATGTGAAAACACCTGCAAACCATGAATGCATCACATGTGAAATCTCTTAAAAAACCACATTTTGCCATTAACTTAACACATGAAACATCCAAATGCCAAATGTGCCGTGAATGCGCAACACTTGAAACACCTGAAAACGACATGTGCATCGCATGTGTGTGAAGTGCCGGAAACCCACTTCTCCATGTGGAATGCTGTTTCACGTGTCCAGATCACACGTGTTTTTCATTAGGGTATGGGTTCTAAGAGCTGAAATAAATTCATTATGTTTTCATAAACCAGGACACTTGGTTTAGTTTTGCAACACATGACCAGGACACTCCAAAATCCAATCCAAACCCAGATATTAGTGTGCATGTAAATCCAGCATTGTACTCAGTTGATGGTTGGAGCTTCTCCAGATATGTATGTTCTTGTCATCATGTGTGTTTCCACTCACATTTCCCCAGATCTGCTTGGGCTCCACGCGGCGAGAGGTGGCGTAATATTTGCCAGGGCGGACCAGGGGAACTGAGGGGCTGCAGTCTCGCTCGTCTCTCTGTATTATTGCGGCCCGTTAAGGCAGTGAGCTGCAGGTGTTCTGAGCTTGTAACGTTCAGCACAGCCGCCTGGTGCCTCGAACGCCATGGACATAATTCGAGACTTTTCCAAGGACGAGCACGTTTGCGGGATCACTGTTCCGCCCTCATTTCCATGGACAGTCGACCATTTGAGGGGTAAATAAAGAGCCTTTGGCTCTTTGACTGGTTGTTGCAAGATTATCTTAAAACTACGACACATGGTGAGGGTAGAGCTGCAGTTAATGATTTCATTATTGATTAATCTTAAAATTCACTCAGCCCATGAGATGTTTTAGCTCAGACAACAGTGATGTAAAAGTCACTGCACAACTTCATTTCGATAATCAGTAATATGGGGGATTTCATTCAGTTTATCAATGGTAACAACTTCTGCTCAGCAATCCTGTTGATGGAGACAAACTTTTGTGTTCATGTGTGTGTTCCTTTAACCACCCATCTGATAGGCTGGACGTCACTTTGGAATAAATAAGCATTTCAGCTATTACAGGTGGGAAGTTACACATTCGCAACGAACGAAGGCAAGAAGTGAACCAAGTGCCTTAAGTCTGTCCTGGTAACAGGCTCATCTCATGTTCATGTTACATTCTGATGATTGGTGGTGTCACGCTATTGGTCATTTCCAGGTGAGGTCACACAGCTTTCTGTAAAGAGACAATGTAGAAAACTCCACCGCCACCACCGATGTTAAAGCAACAGTTCACCCCGGAATGAAAAGTCTTTAACTGCTCAGTCTCCACAAATGACTTAAATGCCTCAGTAATTTAATATTCTGCAAATGCCAAACTGCCATTTAATCACCTCGACATGATAGCAAGCAGTCGCCTACTTTCACATCCTGCAGACATGATGCAGTAGCATTTATTTTGGAGTCACGTTTATCTCCACCAATTGTCCTCTTTAGTCCAATCTACTTTTTAGCTCCATTTTGGTATAAACCCACTTCTGAGGGAAATATCTTTCCACCTCTGCAGCAGCTAAATGCTTCACCATGTTCACCAGTCAATCTTTGCATCTCTGATGAGAACAATGAGACCGTGAAGCTGCGACGCCACAACGGTGAAACACCGAGTAGAACTGAGGGGAAACTGCAACTGGGGGATAACTCTCAGTGGATGTGCTACTACTTACAACACATTTCATTTTACTGTACCATTACTGTGCATATTTTTCTATAATCAATATATATAAAAATTCATATTCAGTGCAGCTTTAAGGCGCAGTGTTAAAACTTTCCTAGGATTAATGACACCCATTAACACAGACTCAGATGTATCAGAGGGGAAGCATGGTGCCCCCCCCCCCCCCCCACTGTTTTAAGCGCTATAACTTGTTTTTGAAAAATAATGCAAAATAAACCCAGAGGAACATGAAAAAGCTACAGGAGATTGTAATTCAAGTGAGCAGAGGATCAAACCTTTATTTTGGGGTGAACTATTCCTTTAATAATTTTTTCTTTTTAAATCTTATACTTTTTTTTTTTTTTTACAGTGTCCTGTGCAGTTTAGTGAATATCAACATGGTGCTGCAAGAAGTATGGCTACATATACAGTACCTATGTACATAATGAGAATACATTGTGGTATGATAAAAGTACAACCGGAAACAGCAAGATATGAAGGAGTGAGGTACAGATACAGCCATGTACTGTCTTCAGGCTTCAGCTGACTAACGAGGGCCCATCAGTAAATTCCACTTGTTCATAATTTTGCCTCACAGGGTAAAAAGCGTGAGAAAAATGTTTTTTTTTTCATATCATGATATAAATTTAGATTACCCCTACAAAAGTATCTACACGTAAAAAGAAAAATTAAATGTTAATATAACATTTTGATGTCTTCTTGTAATTTAAATAACCACATATTTGGTTAAAATAACTACTTTTTTTTTTTACTAGCAGGGGTTATTTTTCTACATATTTACACACTACTAGCAAGGATATGTATATATACAAGTGGATAGCAGCACTTTGGAAACTATGGCTGATCAAATTCACTGCTTTGAAATCAAAATATTAGTCATGTCACTGTTACAGTTTTATGCAGTTGTTTTTTTTTTTGGTCAGTCTGACAATTTACCGTAGTGGTCCGAATATAAGACCCTGACTATATGTAAATACCCCGTTTTAAAGACAAAATTTTGATGGCGAAAACAATAATAATAGTATAATATTCTGATGTCTTTTAAAGGACACTGATTTACCAGTTAGATAGATTAGATAGATAAGTGAACAATTTTCAGGATCTAAAATTGTCACACTTGGTGAAAATCCCGTCCTGCTGCTGTTACAATATTAGTGTGATACACTGATTGGTTGAA
>CAAKHG010018355.1:72437-83121 GCA_901007715.1 Dactylopterus volitans
TAGATGGGGGGGGGGGGGGGGGGGGGGGGGGGGGGGGGGGGGGGGTGCAGCTGCAGGTGCACCCAAAACAAAAATACAGGCCGAGGACGGGAGCGCGGCCGGCGGCGAGCGTACGGCAACACATGCGCGCAGCGGCGGGAGCACAAAAGACCTGAGAGCGACACACACACACACACACACACGCGCATCGCACACACATGACGCGGAGGAACGCGCAGGGCGGGATGGAGACGTTCTTACCTTCATGGACTTGATGGCCTCGTAGGCGTCCTGCACCGAGCGGATGTCCTCGTAAACGGTCTGGTGAGGCAGCAGCAGCTGGTTGAGGATCTGCAGAGACCCGGACCGGTAACGGATCGCTTCCAGCGTCATGACCGACAAAGCGAGGTGGGACGGTGGGAGAAGAAGAAGAAGAAGAAGAAAAAAAAAAAAACACCGACCGGTGGCGGACGCACGCACAAACTCACGCACACCCTCTCTCTCTCTCTCTCTCACACACACACACGCGCGCGCGCGCACACACTTTGACACACTCACACACACACACACTTTCCCTGCCTTGTCTGTCTGTCTGCCTGTCTGCCTGTCTGTCTCGTCTGTGAGCGGATCCACGTTGGAGTGAGCGCGGCCTGGATGTCGGTGGTCCCGGGAAGCGTCGCGGATGTGACGAGGGAAAGTGCGGCGGGAGGAAGAGCGAGAGGGAGGAGAAGGTGCAGGTGGGACGGAGCAAGAAGAGGAGATGGTCCGACGATGTGTTCAATGGGAGGATAAAGAGGGAGAGGAGTGAGAGAGGAGGGCTGGAAACCTTCACACGCTGACAGGCAGGCAGACACGGAACCACGTGCTCACGGAGCAGGAAGCGCTCGCCCTCCCCCTCCCCTCCCTCAGCTGGCCACGCCCACCCAACTCTCGCGGGTTGAACAATTTGATCAAGAGTCTCTGAGCAACCATCCCCCTCTCATCCCTCCATCCTTTGTCAGGGGAAATTTCACATTCAAATACGTTATTAGCATAACACCGAAGCCCCTAAGCTCACTTTTTCTCTCTCTCTCTCTCTCTCTCTCACAAACACACACACACCAAAAACTGCCAGCATTTCCCGCTATATGTCTATTTTTGTCTTCCATTTTATTGTTTGTGTGTTTTGGTCCCAGCATTGTTTGAGGTCCTGCCATGGACTGTGTCATAGATGTATTATTTTACACTCTTATACAACTTACTATTCCATGTGACAGACCAAACAGAATTTCCCATTATTCAACCAAAAAAAAAACAAACTATAATTATTGAAAATCCTCATTATCACTTGAACTTGCACTGTTGATGAATGATGAGGTGTTACGTCAAATAAATATCCAACACTTTATTTTTACTGTGCATAAGCAGGTGTTTCTTTTGTTTGGGATCTGCTGTATAGCTCCTATACTGGGGGCTCAGAACACACACATGTAAATGTGTTTTTGCACAAATCTGGAAGGGGGGGGGTGTGTGTGTGTGTAGTGGTTCATGAATCTTTGGATAGATTATATGAGACTTCATCATCATCATACATTACCATGTTTTGGAGTGGGACATTTGTGCTTCTCAGGACTCGGATTCATAATGTTATGTTCTAAGTTAAAAAAAAATAAAATAATAGTCAGTACCACTGGTGCTACAGTTAAGTGAAGCCACAAACCCAGTGCTGTTTCACCATTTTATTCATACTAACACCAATCTCATACATAAGATAATAAAGCAGTCGGGCCTTCATACATTCTTACTTTGAGCAACACAAATCATCATGATTCACACTTAAAAATAGACACGGCGCACATGATGCTGTAAACAAATAGTACATTTATACTGATTGCCCTTACATGACTAATAAGGTTACAAAATAAGTTCATAAGTTCAACAACAGCATATCACCAAGCCTGGATAAATTTCCCTGCTGCTGGACTGATAAAAGGATTATCTCACTTCCACTGATTCATGGCAGAAATAGCCACAATAATGACAAACCAACCAAATTTCTCCTTTTTAAAAATGGAGTGTAGCCAGATTACAGACAAGGATTGCAAAAAAAGAAAGTGCGACGGTCTGTTTGTATGTGCGTGTCAGAGTGTGTGGTGGTATGCTGTACATGCGGGAAAGGGGTGTGAGTCACCAACAGGACAAACTTTAACAATATATCCCTCCGACCTGCCCTGACCAGCCAGCTAGCATACTGAATGCCGATGAGCTCATCACCATGACAACAGGAAAGCCTCAAAGGCCACGAGGTTACTCAAGGAGCGGGGTGATGTGGCAGGAGTGATCCAAGGTCACGTGGGGTTAAAGCTTTAGCGTGAAACAAAGGAGGAGCTCTCAGTTTCAGTTTTTGTGTCTCAGTGCATTAAAAAGTGGGCTGTGAGTGGTGTGACTCGGTGATGAGGGCGGTTCTATGTTTTTAGCTCATTTAGTACAGTTAACCACCAATTGTTTGTGTTTTAGACATTTGATTTGGTAAGACATTGTCAACTGATAAGTCATTTTTTTCATGCAAAGTTCTACACTGTCAGGATTTGCCGCTTTTCTATTTTGCGCAACCTGAAAACTGAACCCGAGAAAGGTTTTGAGCTCCCGTTTCCGGGCAAAACATTCAATTTTAGGGAATTGGGTTTAAAAGGAATTGGAAGGCTAATTTGAGTTGCTGTATTCCAGTTTAGAGACCAAACGAATTATTGAGGGATTAATCAGTACACTGATTAACAAAGAAGAAAAAAATACAGATCAGCTGTTACTTAAGCTCCTTTCCATACAGTATGAAAAGCAAATAGTGGAAGTTTGATGGAATCTGTGTGTTAATCTGTCTTGCCTGCATTCCATTTTGTCGGTGGAAATGTTTAATCCCTGATGCAGAGATGTTCGAACATATTTGCATTCAAACTATGCTTCCGCAAAATGCCAAACTGAAAAACATTCATTCAGACCCGACGTTTACCACGGTGGATTACTTAAACTCTGCGCAGGACAGAAAGGAAAACAATTGCTGTCTGGAAGCAAAAAAAAATGTCAGCAAGGATGTGAAAAGTACATGATTTATAGTTGAGGAGCTTAAAATGGTAAACACCGATATAGCCCTTTAAATTCCATCGCATGTTAAGGTAAAGGTTAGTATTCCCTGCGAGCGCAGGTTCATCTAACAGTCCATCTACAGCGAATCAGCTGATCAAGAACACCAAAGCATACCATTGACAAAAAGACAGGAAACATCCTCTTATGATAAAGACGGAGGGCATATCAGTCCACCTTTCACAAGGATTATTTGCTGATGGCGAGAGGCGGCGGGTGGATTAGAGCAAAAACGTATCTGTGCTCCGTCATGTGATCAAAAAACTATTAGTGGAATTAGGAGACATCATCCACATTGGGAGGGTCAAATATGAACACGCAATAAGGCTCATTTTAAGTCGTGCGCTACGGGACACACAGCCGAGATGTGACACCTTTTCAGATTAATGACATCTACTGCCGTCGCCGCGCGTTATGAATCTCAAGGTGCCTGCTTTTGTCAACTGGAATCCAGGTTTCACAAGGTTTTACTGGATTTGTGCGTCTGTCAGTGGTGGCTGATATAGAGCCGAGTAATTGCAGCCACACTGAAACATAATGGGCTGTCTTCCTGTGGGCAGACGAATCAGCATCCACTGTGCTGCCACTGGAGAACTCAGTAGAACAGGGGGTGTTTAGTCAAACTCACACACCAAAATCTGGTAAGAGAGAGAGAGAGGAAAGAAAAAAAAAGCAACGCCGTGATGCAGCAACTGTTAATTGTTTTCTAATCGACAGCACAACGGACTTAACTCTGTTTAAGAGTTTCAGGGAAATCCGTGTGGAGCTGCGCATTACTCAAAATAATCTCGGAATATATGTAACGGAATTAGTGTGAAGAAAGTGAAGCGGAAGGAGTCAACAAAGACGTAACAGATGATGAAGAAGAATAAGAAGAAGCAGCCATCCTTCTGCAGAGCTAAGCCTCCAGCGCATTCATGGCACTCTGTTAACAACCCCCCTCAATCCCACCCCGACCCCAAAGGCGACTCTACGTCTGATCTAGTCGTCTCCTTGGTGACACAAACACTAATCCTTCATTATGGGATGTAGGCTGCGGCGCCCGAAGCCCCGTTTTTTTTTTTTTTTTTATTCACGTATCACACCACTCCAAATGGAGCAGATTACTGTAATCTGTGAACACTGAAGCAGACAGATTAGATTAAGATGATTACACACGTAAAATATGGAAAAGGGGGTTAAAAACACCTCCGTCCATCAGTTAAGCACACTTTATAGAACACACGCGCGCACACACACACACACACACACACACATATATATATTGGTCATCTATGGCACCAAAAGACTGAGCTGGTGTCCAATATAAAACCTTGGATCTATTCGCCAACCGTTTGCAAAGAAAAGATGGAATTTGAAAAAAAAAAAAGAATAAAGAGTTAAGGTCTGCAGCATGGTACTTTACAAGCAGCTTTTTGTAGTGTTTGTCTCGTCTAAGTGCAAATAAGTCAGCGTCTCCGTTCGCTTTGAGATGTTTTTAATGTTCGCTTTTGTTTGTGTCCCTTATTTATTTATTTTTTCCCCCCCCCAATGATTGTGGCAAGTGACTAACCACTAGGTGGGTATTCAACTGACTGATGAATGAGCTGGTTATTTCATGCAGCTGGCATGGACACGAGCGGCACGGAATCATGCGAAAGGTGTTTAAAGTACAGACTGTAGTATTTGTATATGAGGGTACAAGTGTAAGAGAGAGAGAGAGAGAGAGAGAGAGAAGAGAGAGAGAGAGAGAGAGAGAGAAAGAGAGAGAGAGAGGAGAGAGAGAGAGAGAGAGAACGGAAAAGCACTACAGCCAAATCTCTGCTCCCTTATCCTCCTCTTATCCAGTGCGCTTCCTTTTCAGCGACTCCAGCTGAGGGAGGAAAGACAAAACAACAAACACGGGATATAAAACACCGTAAACACGCGCACACATAAAAAAAGATGATCGACATTTTACACAGACAGCATGTAGCAACCGTCACCTCGTTCTCAACCATCTTCAACCTTCCCAGAGCATCCTTGGCTGCGTCCTGTAAAAACAGTGGACACTTTACACAAAAGGCGCACCAACAGATACAAGTGGGCAGCAGCAGTGGCAGCAGCAGTGGCGGCGGCGGCGGCAGCTACTCAACTCGAAAGTAGCAATCAACTCACCCTGTTGCCTTGGCTGGAGTATTTCTTCACAGAGTCAGCCAGCCCTTGCACGAAGCGCTGCAGCACATTTTCATACTCTGCACACATGGCGACGGGAGATGTGTTGATGTCCGAGAAAAACGACTTTTGAGCGAAATGCGATGAATTCCTTCGATGCGCCGACAGGTCGCTTTATGTATGTCTGCGTATTACCTGTAAGCAGAGCGGGTGAGGCTCGCTCCAGCTGGGCTTTCTGCCACTGCAGTCTGTGTGTGACCTCTTTGTGTTGATGGATGAGGTCAGATGGGGGATCCCGCCGGTTCTTTCTGTACTCTGAAATCTGAGATGGACGGGCATACCGACAGGTTAGACCCTCACACCTTTGGGGCCATTGCAAGCATTCGAGAATGGGTGTTATAGGTGGGCTTAGAGCACACACCTTTCTCTCCAGGCGCTCCTTGTCATAGTTGAGGAGGCTGAAGCTGTGGAGTTTGTACTGGGGCGGAGAGTTGTTGGGATGGCTGCTCCTGCTCGCCTCGTGTCGGGGTTTCGATCGAGGAGAAGGGGCCTGTTTCAGAAACACACACACGCGCGCGCGCGCACACGCACACACACAATCAATACAATTTTGTGCTGATGATGCTGCTTCTCACGTCCTGATTAAAGGATGAAAGGAGTCCACATGGCTCCGGTGGCGGTAGCTGCTTTGAACGGCTGCTGTCAGAAAGGAGTGACACATAATTCATGTTCCTCGATCAAATTTTTGGGTGGAATGTGGCTATCAACCGGGAGACGTCAAAAATTTATTGATGGGGGATATTTTTACTCTAATGATCTGTCAATGTTATGACTATATCTCTTGTAGATGTAGACTATTTTTATTTACTTTTCCCTCTTTCAGTTTCAGTTTCAACATCCTTTATGTAACTGTTATCTGTACACAGATACGCTCAGACTCGCGTTATGTCACTGACAGGCTTATTAAGTGTCTGGTACATTATGGAATTATGTGGACAGATGCCATGTCAACACAGTAGCAAACAATGTTAGTCAGCGTGTCTGAAGCAGGTGTCTCTGCTCTTTAAGAGGCTCTCTGGTCTTCTTCAGGACAGAGATCTTTGGTGGAGGATTTCAGTAATGCTCCTGGTCAAAATGATGGTCTGCAAGTCCGCTGGGGTGGACAGGCGTGATTCGATTCATGAGTAGCTAGCATTAGCACAACTAGCCGCAACTTTAGCGTGCCCGAGTCTATGAAAGCATCTCGCGGTGTTGCAGATGAATTCTCACATGATTTACGAGTTCAGGATTTCACTCTCACCGGAGGATGAATCTTGCAAGGCTCAAAAACCATGTGACTCTCTGGGCGCATGTGCACGCAGTGACCGGCAGTGAGAGTTTGGCGTCCAGATAACTGGACTGTTTTATCTTCTTTTAAACTTATTTTAAACTTGTTGAGTGTTTTTATTGTGTTGCCTACCGTCTAATGTTGCAACATCTAGGGTTTTCTTTGGACCTATTTGGTTTCGAGTGTTGCACTGTCAGTACTGTCTTGTCCAACTTTCTTTCTGTGGAAATTGCATTTATGTAGTTAAGTTGGATACCTACTCTTGAGAGATGTAAAATAAATGTACCCATTGGTATCAAATAAAGTGAACTTGAACCAAAGTGTTTGTGCCAATCGGTGCCCAGTAGATTGCGGCTACAACTGTGGTTTAGACGGTTTATTTCAAAACAAGAGGTAAACGGAGATGCTGTTATAATATTAGTTATATCAGAACTGCAGGTTAGTTCCTCATATAAAGAACACATAATAAACTTAAATAACAGCACCGTTTTCAGAGAAACTTTCCTGATGCTTCTGCGTATCAGACCATCTGCCATGTCAGGTTGTAGCACCTCATGTTGTTGACGAAATTCAGATAGGTGCAAACCATAAATTATCTTTCACCTTTTAGAACAAAACAAACTACACTCTGTCCTCCACTTCACTGGGACGGTACACTTGGAAAATAGGACCCAGGTTGAAAAAAAAACACGTCATTTTCCATTAAGGCCTCTCTTTAAGGTTTCCTTAAAATGATTAATTGAAGTTAGGATTATTTTTTTTCATTGAGGTTTTCCGGTTATCTTGGTTCTTATAATCGAGGCATCGCCTCAAGTACTGCGCTGCAAAAAGACTACCACAGTAAGAACGGAATAAAGGATTCTCTCTGTCTGTATTAACCGCAACATAACTACTATCATGGTGATTAACAAGCTAAAAGGACAAACACAACGGAGCGTTTCCTTTGGCCTTTTATTTTGTTGGATTCCCTCTTGCAATTATTGATCTCTTTTTTTTTTTTTTTTGACCAGCACAGATGTCTTTTTTCCTCTTTTCTTTTTTCCACCACTTGAACACACCTCTTCAGACATCTTGAACTGATTTTCCTTCCCATTTCCTCCCACATTGTTTGTTTTGTGTTTGTGGTTATTTGCAAATGTACTTCTCAGTATGAGCTTTTTGTGCCGTTTTTTCCTTCAGAAACCCTTCTTTTTTTTTGCTTTCACTAAATTGGTTTCCTTGTCTTATTTTCTTTCATTTTCTTGTTACGACATGTGATAACAGGCATTACAATCAGGGCAAACAACAAATGTTCCCTGAGGAAACAGTTTTACTGCTGTAAAATCTCTTCCAGTGCAGCAAACTCCCTTTATGTTTTTTGTTAACTTAGGAAACATTTTATGAGATTCTGCACAACACACTGAAGATAATTCCTCACATGAAGGTCATCTACTCACCCGTTCCTTTTGCCTGTCTGGAGGAGAAAGGGAGGAAACTGGTTCGAGGACTAGCCACTTCTCTGTCACCGGCTGGAGATCAACGCCTGATACAGGTTCTCTGATCTTCACCCTGACCTCCAACTTGCCACCTGTGGCTTTACGTCCATCCATCACCTAAGAAAAAAAAAAACACATATTAGCCAGATTTGATGCACATGTGCATGTATGCATTTGCGTTTACATGTTGTGAGGGGTCACCTCTATAATCTCTCGGATGTCGCAGTGGTTCTCAAGAGCCTCAAGCTTCAAATGAGCCGTGCCCACAACCTTATCTGTTTTAAAGAGGCCTCTGAAAATTGAGAAGAACGTAACAGACAGATATAACAACAACATAATCATGCAGATCTAAGGGTGGACATCACAGCAGTTCACGTTTTACCCTTTGTGCATGATTTCAAACTTGATGCCTTTGGACTGGACAACTCGTTTAAAGCCTCGCTGCATTCGGTTAATGTTTAGCTTAAACTGCTCTTTAAACTCTGGGCTGCTTGTGTTCTTCACTGTGCTGGTCTTGTCCCGCTGCGCCTCCTCCTACACACACACACATACACACGCACGCACAGCACACACACACTGAGTGAATTGATTAAAAATCATCTGGATATAAACAACCATCTTCTCATCTGACTGTGAGGGATTCTTACTGCACTGGGAAAAGGAAACTCAAACTTCACACTGGCATCCAGATCATTAGGAGAGACACCTGAAGGAAGATAAGTAGGTGTAAATGTGCATGTAAGCTTGACAGTCTGCTGCCAGGTTGTTTCATGGACAGATCTGCCTACCCGAGGGAGCTGGTAGGTTGATACCTCTGATGATGTACAGTATCAGATCATTAGGTGTCAGGTTGGGGTAAATCCTGCAGAAAAATAAAACAGGAGTCATGACCACTCAGAACCAGCCTCATCAGTGACAAAGATAAACCAATCAGCATCACCTCACTATCCTGACTGACTGTTGGGGTGAGTCACTGCCAGAGTCACTTGGCTGTTAGCTTGTTATGATCCTGGCGCCAAGCCAGAATGAGTCACTGTGAATCACTGTGACTCATAGACTGATCTAAACTGGGAAAGTAAACCTTTTCTTGTATTAAAAAAAACAAAACAGATTGAGAATACACATGGGAATAATTAAATGTAAAAAGGTACAGTGATCATATGCTGATCTTTTGACTGATGTGGTTTTCATAAAGGGTTGAGACACTGGAGATAGCTGACAAGATTCATACACTTATAGGTGTTCTGTAGCAGTTTTACAACTCATATGAATGACTAAATTTAATCAAGTGGGAAACCATGGCCATGCATCAAAGGTTTGGCTTCAGGTTGTGTCAATATTTGAGAATGAAAATCTACAAGCAATACTTAGGCAAATATTAATTTCTTTTACATAAAGAATTATGGAGACATTTCTCATCATTAAATTCAATTTTTAGAGAATTATCATCAAGATGGACTTAGTTACAGTATCTCAAAGAATTTAATCCGGTCAACTGGACTTGGTTATGTGTCTGGATACTAACCAAGTCCAGTTGACGCGATTCACTTCCTTGAGATACCTATGACCTGGACGAATGAGAGCATGCACAGACACTGAATTAAAGTGAAAATATCAAACATTTACATTAAAATAAATAATTGTAAAGTCGATATTTCTCACAAAATGAGGTAACAACGGTGATTGAGCCTATTGTGCACTGATAAAAGCCCTTGCGTTTTAAGTCAATACAAACTAAAGGAGCTGCTGGTGACATTCATGGGGGGAAAAATGGTGTAAAGCGTCTCAATAAAAGCATTTAACTGCCAAACACATGCTGAATCTTAATTTGAAGAAATCCCTGGAAACGTATAGCATTTGTAATAGCTTAACACAGAGAGCTTATCGTTCATAAATATGTGTCCAAAAATCCAACAGTGTTGGAGATATCGTGAGGAGTAATTTAACAAGAAGGAACAGCTACATTGAGCTTTTAAATTAAGAGCCATTGGTGAGTGGCTGTTACTTAACCGATCGTTAATGTAATAACTCCTTTTACAGGACCGTGCTGTTAGCAGACTCATCACCTGTGCAGTAATGAAATCACGGCTGCTCACAGAGTGATGACAAAACGACAATTATTGCTTCATGTCTAAATCAAATTGTGGTGTTAACCCGCACTTGCCGTTTCCACCAATGAGGAAAGGTATCACATTAACCAGAAATCTTCTGTACAGTAACTTTACATTCAGCAACATACGCACCCTAAATCCAGTAACTCCTCCCACTATTGCTTTTTTTTGTTTTTGTTTGGAACACATAGCACTCATAAAGTATAATGATGCATAATTAGTAATAAATTCACACAAATACTGCGAGTGTTTCTGACTTGACAGTGTTGAGAGTCCTCTCCTCAGTGCGGCACTTGGGGACTGGCTGGCCCTTGGCATGGCCATTCTTCAATATGTCTATGTTTTTCATGGTTTCCTCGACTAGCTTCTCAAACCTGGGGAGACAGAGATGGAGCTTACATACAAATGCTCACAATGATCTCATATCTGCAATCTCTGCGCATAATGCGTTCAAAAAATTGCTCTCGTTTCTAAAAAAAAAGACCGGGAAGAGGGGGAGAAAGGGGAGGAGTCAGGAGATAGCAAGTGCCTGAGTCATGGCG
>CAAKHG010018355.1:83141-106032 GCA_901007715.1 Dactylopterus volitans
TGGTTTCCTCGACTAGCTTCTCAAACCTGGGGAGACAGAGATGGAGCTTACATACAAATGCTCACAATGATCTCATATCTGCAATCTCTGCGCATAATGCGTTCAAAAAATTGCTCTCGTTTCTAAAAAAAAAAGGGGGGAGAGGGGCACATATACCCATATTCATTCATTCACTGTCTTCCGCTTATTCCGGTTATTCCGGGTCGCGGTCGCGCTGGAGCCGATCCCAGCTGGCAATGGGCGAACGGCGGGGTACACCCTGGACGAGACGCCAGCTCATCGCAGGGCCACATGAAGGACAGACAACCACTCACACTCTCACGCACGCCTACGGGCAATTTGGAGTAGCCAGTTAACCTCAGCATGCTTTTAGGAGGTGGGAGGAAGCCGGAGTACCCGGAGAGAACCCACGCAGACACGGGGAGAGCGTGCGAACGCCACATAGGGAGTTGAACCTACGACCGTCTTGCTATGAGGCAACGGTGCTAACCACCGCACCAACGTGTCGCCCTCCCATAATCATGTACTCTTTAAATTTTTTTAATCACATATGACAACTGGCACATTCTAAAAAAATGTTTTAGAAGTCGAAGAACGCAACACACACACACATTCCAGGGATGCAATGCATTCTGTGTCAGAAAAAAACGTGAAATATGCAGCGTGAAGTGAAGGTATTATGGTGATGAGAAGCTGAGTGCTGCCACAGCGACATTATACTCCAAGACACTGCTGAAAGTGTTGATGAGAAATACAGAAAAATTAGATCAAATCAACCAAAATAAGATGTTTTTTGAAGTTAAAACAAAGGTTAGTGGAATTTAAAAGTATTTGCAAATTGGATCTCATTTATTACATCAATTGTCTGTGTGTATATAATAATGTTCAATGTGAGTGTTTTTAGGCTGAAAATAAATTTATCAAATTAAAGACGCAGCAACCAACTGATCAATAAGTTGACACGTTTTCATAAATGTCAGCAATGTTTTTTTTTTGACAATATCTCATAAATGGCCTTAATTCATAATCACATGTAGATGTTTTACTTTTAATTACAAATACAAAGAATCATTGTTTGTAAATGATAAATTACGATTTCAAACAAAAATAATTTACACTGGCATATAATGCAAACTCTGATGCCCAAATGGCTGCAGGTGGCATGCTTGATAAAATTCACGAGCATAAACAGAAAAATAAGGAACGTTTCTTACTTAAGAGCCTCGCCCACATTGCCCATGTGTGTGAACTGTTGAGAACAGCTCAGACATTTCTGGAGATCGAGTTCAGAAAGAAAAAAAGGGAGGGTGCGGCAAAGAAAACAGACAATAGCCAAAGTTACATATAAAGCAATGTTAATCCAGAATTTCTGCATGAAAAAGGGGGGAAGGGAGCGGTTTATCTCAACCTCGTGTTGTTTCCTCAAATGATCCATGAGACTGCGGTACTGCTCACTGGTGCGAGGGGAGAGAGGTGAGGTACGGGAGCGAGCCAGGGAGTAGTCCTCCTCGCTGACCGGAGCGCTGGGAATCTGTCAGGAAAATTCCAACAACAAAAAAAAAGTGATGATATTAGGAAATTGGAAATCAAAGCATAGAGAACAAAAACATTTCGAAACTTGCTTTTTTGCTAAAAAATTATAAAAAAGTATATTATGTTTACAAATTAGAAAATTAAATTATTCATGAATGCTCCCTCACAGTTATGGAAACACATAGCCAAATCAAGCTTTCCTTTGCAAGAGGCCTGCCTGCCTTTCTGTCCACTTGAAATCACAAATACTCATTTCAAGCATGTGTCATATCAACAGGCCAGCGAAAAGACAAACTAACAGAGGCACAGGCATAATATTCTTTGTAATTACAGAGTGAGACGGGTGCAGAGAAAAAAATTCATGAGTTAGAGGGAAGCAAAAATGAAAGAGGTCATATGGGATGAAGTGGCAAGTGTACCATATGTGATATGAATAGTGGAGTCACACTCAAACAAAAAAGATCACACACTCACACACAAACATACATAATGTGAGACCACAATGATTACGTGCCCTTTTCTTCCACTTCATGTTATGACACCTGACACCTAGTTACTCCTGTGACACACTCAAACACACACAAGCTCTGTATTTTAAATATCTTTCAAACCTTCGTGATATCAACAGGCAGGCCAGACTTGGCAGCGGTGACCATGGGGTCCAGTCCCTTGGCATGTCTGAGGTGCTGCGCTGCTCCCGTCATGTCCTACAAACAACCAATCAGCAGCAAGACTCCGATTAAAAAATAGGAAGCGAAGCCAATGACATCTACAGCAAAATTTCAGAAAAGACCACAGCTTACCTTCATCTGCTTGGAGCGCAGTGCTGCACGCAAGAAAGCCTGTCGTCTTAGCAACAGGAAATCCACTTGCTGTTGGGCTACAAGAAAAACAATAAGAGGAAAAACAACTGATACTTTGTACCATGTATCTCATGTAGCACTTGTATGCACGGACAGGCAGGCGCGAATGTGTGCGCTGGTACACAAACACACACAGCAAAGATACCTTTAGGCCCCAGTTTTAGAGTTGTGGTGCCTCCAGGGGCCTGAGGAGCTGGAGATTTTGCTTTCTGGGCAGGTGGACGCACGGCGGGCTGCAGATCACCAGACAAATGCAATGAAATGAAAGATGCCATTCAAATAAAACAGAAAAGCCTTCAAAAGGAACAATATCCTAATCTTACTGTAAACCACAACAGCTTGAGAGATTTTTAAGCTTGATATAAATACCAGTTTCTTAAAAGCCAAGTTGAACTATTTTTATGCAGAATTACTGTTCTCGAATCTTGCTGCAGTGTTGTACATCGCTGTGAATTATGAGAATGACAGTGATGCCATAGGCAGGTGACAACAGTGATGATTCAAGAACTTTCGTCAGCAGCGTTGATGAGAATTTTCTGTTTGAAAGGCTACTAGTCAGATTCCTTGGCTGCATGACAAATGGCCACTTGGCAGGTCTTTTTTATTTATTTATTTTTTACCTTGGCAGCCTCTCTTGGACCATCCTGGTCTTCATCTTCTGCGTCTGGATCCCGATTAGCTATTTTCATAGCTGTTTCCAGGACACCCATGAAATTTTGCTGATCCCTCTCCGAGCCCTGGAGTGGCGGACAACCTGGAAGAGCCACACACAAGCTAAATATCCGATGTGTACACAAGAAAAATGATGATCCGATGAAACATGCATGGATTCAGAAATGTACCTGGTGGTACAGGTAGATCCGACAAGTTGACAGGTCGTCCAGCTTTCTGCGCTCTAATGGCATCCTGGTATTGCTATTGAGAAAGGAGGAGATACCCATTCATTCTGTTATCAGTCTCCAAGACAACTTATAAACTCACATTAGTCTATGTCAGTCATTTCACTCCTTGATTGCCAAAAAAAAGGTTTCTTCTGGGATATACAGATAAATAGAACAAAGAAACATTACTGACAGACAGTACAAAAGAATGACTCCCACATGGAAATCAATGTCATCAATGTGCTCCCACTCCTGCAAAACCAATTTACTTCCCCCACTACAATGTTTAGTCCCATCCCTTTGTTCGTGAACTATCTGTTCACTCGGCTGCAGCCATTTGTATTTAATTTACATTTTTTTCCCTCCGCAGTGCTTAGTACTGATAGAAAGGGTCTTCTGAGGCAAAATTTAAAGATCAACACACCAGTGCATTGTAAAAACATGCTTCAAATATTTTTGATGATATCCAATACTGAATTTGATTGAATGGGTGTGTGAAGCTTTATATTATACTAACTCAGTAGGGTATTTGCCTCTTTAAGACTATCACTTAGAAGCTGGTCTCGGTGCATAAGCTTGTACCTTTACAATGCGCTGGTGCATGCGAGCCTTACGGTCATCTCCTTTGCTCTTGGCTCCCTCTGCTGCTGACTTGTAAATGTCCATCCTCTGCTGCAGGGCTTCTGCCAGGCTGCTGGGAGCAGGAAGGTCTGTGCAGGACAGGTTTTAAAATTCAACATATTATAGCTTTCACCACCTACACGAAGCCAACTAGTCAGCGGGGAGGATTAGAGCAACTGGGGTCTTACCAGCAGCAGCCACCTGGGTGGTAGCAGGAGCAGCAGGGGGAGCTGGTTTAGAGGATGACTGAGGAGGAGGAGGTGCGCGGTTCTCTACTGCTACGTCTCCTGCAGATGATTAGGAAGATGATCTGCAACACCGCAACTGAACTTTGACAATGCTAAAGGAATAAGATTGGGTCACAGACTGAAGATGGCGTCTTTTAAACCTAATTTTTCATAAA
The DNA here is from genome assembly GCA_901007715.1 of Dactylopterus volitans. NCBI lineage: Eukaryota > Metazoa > Chordata > Actinopteri > Syngnathiformes > Dactylopteridae > Dactylopterus > Dactylopterus volitans. Next base: position 87,443 of record CAAKHG010018355.1, read on the forward strand.
ATATTGTCCTACGGGTTTACTTGAGGAAACGAGGGGGAGCTTTTTGTCTTTTAATGACTAAAGATAGCATAAACTGCCTTGAGAAAAAAGAATGGTAAACATCAAATGAGCTATGACTGAGCAGGACTCTGGCTCAATGAGCAAACAGGAGGTAGGCCTTCAATTTAGTCTTTGTGTGGGTTGGGAGAACTCACGGGACTTAGCTTATTTCATATAACTATTTGCAGTAAAAATATGTTTTTGAACTATTCAAACAACAAGGAACATCTTAAGGTGGAGTATTAGTCCTCTTGCATATTTTCTGTCGTATATATGATGTTACAAATAATCCCTGTGAGCAAAAGTCTACATTTTGGGCTCAGGTTGAGACTAAACAGAGTTTTTTGCGCCCAAACAAAGCTCTCTACTGCTCCTCAGTTTGTGTCGAGAGCATCCTCCACACAATACAGAAGTCAAAATGGCTCGTTTCAGACATAGGGCTGATGTGCGGCATGTTAAAGATATATGAAGCTTTTTAAAAAATTATGAATCATGCAAAGTTCGGTGAGTATTTGAGACAAAAGGCAAAAACTCGTACTGACCAGGCGGTGGAGGAAGTGAGCTCAGATCTACTGGTTCACCCTTGTCCACTGCCTCCACCAGCAAGTCCAGCTTCTGCATAAAGACAACTCAGCACTGTTAGAATTAAAGTACCTATAAACTATTCACTTAACTCAACAGCGGAATCTTCTGTCATGCATTAACAACACCTATGTTGGCCCCTGTTTACCTTAGCAGTGAGGTAGTGCCGTTTGGCGTGCTCAATGTTGCCACCCTGTTTGGCGTGTATGGCTGCCATCTTGTACTCCCTCTGTCTGGACAACACTGCTTGTTTCAGCTCTGAAAGGTGGCATTTATGAATGTTAGTCAAATCTTGTGTGTGTGTGTGTGTGTGTGTGTGTGTGTGTGTGTGTGTGTGTGTGTGTGTGTGTGTGTGTGTGTGTGTTGTCTTTGTAACCGTTAATCACATGTTATACACGGTTCTATGTATCGACTAATCCATTACATGAAGAAGGGTCAAGTTGCAGCACGTTATGTTTACCAGAGTGCTGTGCATCAGGCTGGCAAGGGGTAAGGGGAGAGATTGCTGGTGTTTCTGGAGTGATGGCAGTAGCAGGCATCTGGGGCGGGGCCAGATGGAGGGGCTTAGTATTTGGAGCCATTGGCGCTGCCTCCCGTAAAGGTTTCTGATTGGTGGGAGGGGAGGGAATAAGCATGGGCTCGGGCATTTGCCGTTCCTTCGTCAATTCAGGCTCAGCTGTGGAGTTGGGCTTTCCACCAAGAGCAACAGGAGGCGGGATCTCCTCCTTGTTGACTGGCTTTCCTTTCCTGACAGATGTCAACATGGTCTGCAGAGTCTATGATTGACGAGGACAAGAACTGAGAACATACTGTACATATTCAACACTACACTCATTCAAAGTTTCGGAATCGGCTTTTCCGTCTCTATTTTACCTTTAAGCCACGGTCATATCTTCGCACTTTGCTCGTCTCCCCTGAAGCCTTGGCATTGGAGATGGCTAAAGCATACATTTCAATGCGCTGCAACAGGCAGGACTCCAACCCAGTTGCACCACTGGGAGCAGCAGCAGGAGGAGTAACATGGGATGAGACACTCATCTTCGGAGCAGTCGGTGTGATGGCCGGTGGGGTGCGAGCGGAAGTTTGTTCCTCGTCATCATCTAAGACCTCATTCAATTCTGCCTGTGTGCAAATGCCAAGAAATATTTACGGTTCAGAGGAAATAAATATATAATGGAACAATAACTCAACTCAGCAACATTGTAGGTGGAATAAAAGTGAATGGCATTGCAACAACGGTTTTTGACTAATCTGCTCATTATTTGATCAGTTAATCAAGTAATTTATTTAGTCTGTGAAATGTAATAAATTAGTGGGGTGGGAAAAAATCACAGTTTCACCGAGTTTATACACTGATTAAACATAAAAGTAAAACCACTACATGTTTACTGTAGAATTTAGTGGAAAAGCCCTGCAATACATAAGGAGATGTTGACATATTTCAATGATTGTTATTGGGACTGTAATATCTGATGCTATTGAACTGGACTGGGTTATACTGATGTGTCCCTAATAGCTTTTCACCCTAATGCATATGAGTGGGATGACCAAAATATTAGGAACATCTCTCAGTATAACCCAGTACAGTTCAGCAGTATTGGAAATCACAGTTCAAATAACAATCATTAATATATGTCAAACCTCTCTCAGACAGATTAATAAAAAATAAAAAAAAATCAGTGTGATAATATTTGGCATCTTTGACTGAAACCTGAACAACTCCACTTGATTTGCATATTTGCTCTAAAGGTATATGAGGGATGTGTGTTACCAGAAGTTCTTCATCATCATCCAAATCTTCATCCCCAAATTCCTCATCATCCAGATCTTTCATACAGAGAGCTGCCATTCGCTCTATTTCCGCCATGTCAACAGGAGCTAAACATAAGACAAACACATCAAAAACTGCACAAAAACATATATACAAGTATGAATTCTGGCATCGGAATGAGGACGACACTTAGCACTCAAAACAAATGAAAATACTAGTCTTCACCTTTCTTCCCTTGTGATCTCCCTCCTCCTCCTCCTCTCTCTCCCCCAACCAGACTCAGCAGCTCTGCCTCCAGGTCTTCATCATTTCCTTCATCATCCAACCCTCCATCCGGGGACAGGTCGAGCAGCAGCCCCATCTGACACACACCGACACACGCGGGACACACAGCTGCTGAACCAACCCCCACAGCTGGGAATCACTCTCACATCTTATTAGCAGGCGGGAGTTATTACCTGCTTGGCTCGGGCGGCCCCTTGACCCCGGGGAGGGGGGTTCCTGCTGCGGCTCATGGACCTCTACCTAAAAGTTAAGGAGGGGGCGTGGAGAGGAATGCAGTTAATTGAGCGAATGTAAATAATAACAAATATTAAAATGGCGCTGACTTTCAGTTAAAACAAGAAAGAGACGGCACCGCGCGTCGACAACAGTCTCGTACACCTTCAGCGTTCAGGTTAGCTAGCAGCTAGCATAAGATTCACAGCAGCTTTTATTGTGTAACTACTGAACGTGCAGCCAGGCTGTTTTACCCGATCAGCCCCGCGGAGCGAGCAGTTTTGCGACAGTCCGTCGGGTCGGTGACTCAAATCTGGTCGGAGAAAAAAAACTGGAGGAGAGAAGAAGCAAATACGCGGAGACAGTTTAAATGTAGAGCTGAGTTTGAGCTGTCAAAACATGAACGGCAAGCATTGGAATTTACTTCCTACATCTGAGTCGCCACTGGCAACAAGCGTCGTGCTTTACGGCTTGACGAAACGCGCCAATTACTGCCGTAAAATGCCACACATCGCTGTATTTGAACATTTGCATGGGCTGGTGAAGGTACGTAGGTGATTGAAAAGTGGAACTAAGCATGTTAAACGAACTTTTGTCTTTCAGTTACGGGACATAGGTTAGACCGCGGAACACATAAATATTTAACATACATTCGGCACTTTTGAGCCAGAAAGTCAGAATACTTTTAACCTGTCATTTGCTAATTAATGTTAGCTCGACACGTAAACTGTAGCTAGTTGACTGGTGAACGTCATGACGACCACGAGAACAAGGAAGACTGTTTTCCTTAAGTTTTTGTTTTGTTTTTACTATTCACAACATTTGTACATGTTTTTACTGATTTAATTGCTTTGCACACGGAAAGCGACAAGGCCAGAGGCAGGTCAAAGATCAAACAAGGTTGATAAAGATGCTAATTCAGCTATGATATGAAAATGCATGTATTTACTACTAGGTTAGTGTGTGTGATACCTCAATTTGAATGTGTCAGAATTTTATTTGAGAAGATGGCTCAGGTCCACCTGAAGTAATATCAGCGAGGGCAGGGATGAGGAAAAGTCCAAGTGATGAGCCAACCTTGGGCAGTGAGGTGCAGGTCTCCCTTCAGCAACAGGTAATTGGGGTGAATTAACATATTATCCAGTAAAAGAACGAGAACATTTGCAAAGTTCTTCGCCAGATTGTCTGCAATGTTATTTTTTGATTTAAGGACACTGAGGAAAATAATGCAGCTGCGAATACCACACTGCAGTGTGCCTGGTCCCCTACACGGGAATCTACTAAAGTAAAAGTCCAGCAAGAACTGGAGGCAGAACTCTCCTCCCTTACTGAAAAAGAAGCCAACACAGACATAGCAGTCCAAGGGGCTTTTCAAGCTTTTGTAGGACAAGAAAAGATGAGCAGTCCCGAGAAGAATTCTGAGCTGGGGGGTTTCAGGCAACCACCAGAAAATTATGCCATTAAGGATGAAAATGACGAGGAGCAAATGACACCAGAGGAACGTAGCACGTCATGTCAGTCATCCACGTATCCGCTGCAACTGCCAACGTCTGAAGAGAGTGACGGATCTTGTGCAGCTGCTTTGGAAGAGCGGCAGGGCGGAAGAGGGAATTCTCCATGTGATTCTGAGAGAAACGAGGAAACCAGCCAAGACCAGCTCAGGAATGTCTGCATGGGTGATGTCAAGAAGGAGTCTGTTGCAGGGTTGCCGGCCAGAAAGAGGAGAAGAATGGGAATGTGCGGTCCAACGGAGAGGGAGCGGAGTCGTGTTTTACCGGCAAATAAATGTGAAAATTTGCAAAATGGAACAAAGAGAGTTGAGAGGCAGATGTGTAATAATGAAGCCGACTCTACACCGTCACTCTCACTACACATCTCACCTCCAGCCATCCTGCTAACAAGTGTCGCACAGCCAGGCGAGGGAAAGCTGCAACATCAGTCCCGCCACTGTGAAGCAGCTCACAGGTTGGTATGAAGTAGTGAGAGGTCTAAAGTCCAGGTTAAACGGTTAGGATTTCCCGGACATAAGTTAAATTTTTTGCATTATTATGACAACATCAGTGGCTGAAATAGATGTGATACATGATCATTTCATTCTGTTTGCTTAGATTTTGACTTTGGCAAAGTAGCAGGTTTAAAAAATGTCTTTCAAGTGTTGCCTATTTAGGTTTTTAATAAAGTTGCACAAATTTTTTATAAATATACAATTTATAGCTTTTCTGTTCACATTATTTGTACTTGAAACTTGAAATAAAGTGCAAAATAATTGACATATTTCCTTGTTAATGAGTCAACAGCTCCTACACTCTGTATAGATGGATTTTTGGGGGACTAAGTGTGATTTCAATAATTACTGATCCTGAAACATTCAATGGCAAGTAAATGTAATGTTTCATACTTTAAGAATAACATTCTTTGTTAAAACAGGGCAGAAACTGGAGTTCTCCTCCCTGTCAGTACCTCTGATGGAGCCGATACCATGCTCTGCGCTGACACAAAACGTGAGTCGGAAGGTCCAGAGCACACTGGCACCTTACAGTCTGATCCACCCCCAGAGGAAAAGGAGGAGTATCTTGGGAATCCAGAACAACAAGTAGCAGAATGTGATAATGCCATCAGTCATCCAGCCACTCATCCATCTCGGGACGAAGATATTGAGAGACAGAAGAGGGGCAGTGGGGATGCCCCCCTGCAGGTGCATGCAGGGGGGCATCCCATAGAAACCAATGAGAAGATTCAAGAGCCATGTAATGATGCTGGAGACTGTCAAGGACCTGGGGAGGAGGCTTCCTCCATAGACACACAGCAAAGAGAACTGGACTGTGACGCTGTGGAGCTTGCTGATGCCGCAGTGCCATCTGGTGGTTCAGTAAGGAACGGCAGTGTGAGTGCAAAAGCCTCAAACATGATTGATAGAGGGACAAACTGCTAGAATTCCCCCCTAGATAGTATTGAGTCACATTAATGAATGTTATTCATATTTTCATCTTCATCACAATTTTTGTGTGCTTTTAAATAGTGTCACACTTTTGCCAAATGAAGGCAAAAAAGCTACCCAAATGCCAATATGTTCTCGTTTTATGGGTGTTAAATATCTTTTGCTACCAAATTGGACTTGCTACACTCATGATGGACATCTTACATTATTTTCTGTCAGTGTGTGGATGAGTTAATTGATGACAGAAATAAAATTGTCCTGTGAATCCAAGTAAATTCATGAACACATTCATGCTAGGTCGGATGTTTGAGACACAATATGCTCAATTTAATGAGTTGGTACTTCTAGAAAAGTATTGCAACTTATCAAAATGCTGCAGCTCACATCCACTAAATTGATACCTGCTACAGGGTTATTTTAATGCGTTTTAGGATAACTGATTTCATCCACCCCCATAATGTCTGGCGACTGGCAAGTGGAAACGTTAATGTGATTTGTTTTTGTCACACAGTCTGGTCCTGATGGTGAACCTGGCTCAGGCCCTGCTATTGTAAATGGACAGCTACCTCAGACTGTGGATGCCGTTGACCCATTTGGATCTGGGTGCTCAGATTATTTGTCAGACTCACAGCTGAACAACATTGTTTGGATGTAAGAATGTAGCAAAGGTGGTAAAATCTTTAGCCCTTGGAAAGATGAGGTCAGGGAGCCTTTGGTGTCATCAGATGAATGCACTGTCATTTTTAAAAGATTTTCTCTAGGACATAGTAATTTAAGCATGAAGATGATGTCTCTCCATCTTTTCACTTTTCCCTCCATCTAGAGAAGCGGTGGTGGAGGAGGATGGATATCTTAGGGCCTCAGATTGTGTTGAAGATGCCACAGACCTGATCCGTGGCCTCATCAGGGAACTTTCCTCCATTAAGTTAGTAACTGCCTCTCCCCTCTTTTAAGGTTTCTATATAACATTTTGTTTAGGAGCTCTATACTTCTTTCTAAACTCATGAGACAGCCACATGCAAATCTCCCTGAACCTCCAGAAGTTGAACTTTTGGCCTCCAACTCCATTGGTCAGTTTCACCTTCTTCTACACCCTCCCCTGTGCTCTGATTGGCTAGAAGTCTGAAGCTTTTTTTTTTCCAGCTGTAGACTGGAGCCAAGATGTCTCTCCCAATGTCAAAGCAGGGTTAGTCTCACCTTGAAACTGGTGTGAAGGAGAGGGAATTCAGGCCTCGGGTCCAACTCGATAGCAGGTTCAGTCCAAGCCTACAGCAATTACTCTCCTCACATCAATACATTTTCAACGAAAAAGACATGGATCAATACAAAACAACAGATTTGGGGAGAAACGACTGCAGACCAGCCGTTTTGTCGTTCACTTATCTTCTACCATACTGAATGCATTCTTCATTGATTTCAAAAGTAGACTTATGAAATGATGAGTCTACATTTCTTTCCAGTCGAGCCGTAATGGCGACTCATCGAGAGCTCGATAACCTTCGCCGAGGCAGTAAAAGCTCCAGTCGCTCCAAACGCTGAGGGTTAACCTGCCGTCTTGGGTTATAAGGAAATGCTGGCATTTCTCTTTAGGATTTCAAGCATCTGAATGTTCTTAACACTGGAAATGTTCAGTTTTGTGACTTGAGTGTGTAGATGCTCCATAATTAAAGTTAGTGACTGTTTCTAATATCAGGTTTTACATTTCATTCCACTGATTGCTGAGGGTCGATCTTCCCTGCACGGCCGGTGTGGGAACACAAACACGAGTGTGGTCAGTTTTAGATATTTATATCTTTTGATATACAAGAATATTCACACAGAAAGTTTCACTCTTTTCCACACAAAGAGCTGTTATCGGCATTTCCATAGCCACATGCAGAATGCTCAAAATAAAACATGCTTGATGAAAAGGTTGCAAACCTCAGAACAAGAACAGGTCACTCTAAAAATTTAAAACGTCCCATGTCCTCATCTTTCCAATGCATTGACAGGAAAAGTGAAGTTGGACATAAGTCGGCCAAGTTTTAAAAATATGTAAGAAAAACAAAAACACTTTCTATTGGACATTTTGTCTCTCCTCCCAAACAGTATCTGGCAGTCGTTCAACAAAGTAACTTACAAAACACAACAGCAAACGCAAATGAAAACCAGCTGGAAAATAACGAGTCATTAAATAATCCACAGCAAACGTGAGAAAAGAAAAAAAGGCAAAAGCAGACGTGAAAAAACAACAAAAGAGGGAACCAGTCTTCTGTACAGCGTCTCTTTGCCACCTGCCACTTGTGGCTTCAGCGTCTGGACTTGGCGTAGACGGAGCTGTACGCGCTGTCCACTTTGGGACAGAAGCGCTTGGTGTGCGCTTTGGTGCCCGTGGCTCCGCAGAGGGGACACACGTACTGTCGCAAATAGGGGCACAGCACCTCTCCCGCCTGGTTCTTCAGCCAGTGGGACCCGAACACCAACTCAGACTCACCGTTGTGTTTGCAGAAACTGCAGAACATGCGCCCGGACGACGGCGGCGTCCTCTTGCGCTCCTTTGGCACCGAGTGGCGTCTTGGCGTCGCAGGGTTCACACCCACCCCAGCGGGCGCAGCGGCAGCGGCAGCAGCGGGAGGAGCGTTGAGCGCGTCCCACCGCGCGTTAACCGGCTGCTGATGCGCAAGTGGAGCCGCGATGTCGCCGCTACGGCAAAGCGCGTTGACGCGCAAAGATAAGGCCTCGCGGGCGTCATCCGATTCTGGACGCGGGGAGACCGAGGCTGGCAGCATAGGTTTAGAGGCCGTGCTCCGACCGACGATATCTCGGATGGCATCTGACAGCCCCATGTAGTCTCTCCAGGGCTGGAAACGGTTGCAATTCGGTTCCATGAGGCGCGGCAGGCAACGACAGTGTTCCCGAACCATGCCGCTGTGTTTCCAACTCCGTCCGGCAAAAGTTTAGTCAGATGTTGACTAGTTGTTGACTTCGTTGGTCGAGATGTGGCAGACCGCGGCCGCAGCGCGCCGCACGCACGCGCCAAGAGCGTTTAATTGGTAATTGAGCACAAGTGGTGCCAACAGCCAATCACCTGAGCTCGTGCGCGACGCGTGCAGGCCAGCTGCACTGCGACGACCGCAGCCGCTTAAATGTCGAGCGGTGTCGACGCGATGGATACTAAATGTGATCACAAATTAAACGCATTTTTTTTTGTGAGATGAGTAAAATCACTCAGAGAAAATGCTGCGAATGTTGCTCTATTAATTCAGTATTACCAATGAGATTAAAGAAGTGCACATAACGGTTTTACGCACTGTGCGTGCTACAAATATATTTTCGATTTTGAAAACGAGTGTAACCTCTGCAATCATGAACCTGAACCCTACGGTACCTATTTTCCACTGCATACATTCATGAACCTTTTGGGCTCATTAAAAATACCAAAAAAAAAACCTAACACTATCAGAATTGATTGGAATAATGTCATTGCATTTTTTTAATCGCTAATGACTATTTAATTCATTGTAAACATCTTAATTCTGTTGTGTAAATTTTATACACATAAATGCAGAACAATAAAAATTAGCTCAGACTTCAATTGATTCTTATGTGAATTTAAGGAATTCATGAGACTGACGTTCTGTGGACATAATAAAGTACCAAAACTGTAAACTTACCATGAACTCTTTAAAGAAGAAGAATAACCCCATTTCTTTTTTCTTTTCCATTATCTATCATTATTTCTGTTATTCTATCATAATTGTGTACTGACTTGTTATTGAAAATTTGTCTACCCACTATTTAAATATTCCTGATAATTACTTATTTGTCTCTTCAAAAAGCACATCTGCTTCAAATGTTCTCAAGAAAGTAAAAACAAAACAACAAAAACTCCAAAAAAGGTTATTGAGACCTTCTGCCCTCCAATGCCTGAGCTTTCCTTTTCATTGCACCAAGCAAATTATATAAAAGTTTTACTGAATAATTTTTTTATAAAGATGTCTTCAAAGCACATTTCAAACATGAAACAGAAGGGGATGAAAAATGTTGAGTATAACAGAATATCATTTGTTTTTTTGGTGCGATATGCATTTTAATTCATGTGGTAGTGACAATTCTGACTTATCTTCAGGTAATGGTAAAAGAGATGAGGTATGTCATGTTTACAGCTGGTATACAGCCAGCAGGGCCACTAAACCAGATTAGAGACCAATTAAAGGAACTCCCTGTATAAATGTGTGTGCACATGCTGGGTGTGCCAACAGCATGAGGGAATGCTGAGCGTGATTTAGGAATGACACGCACGCTTCTCCATCTTCAGAATACCAGATTAAAGGAATATATTTTAGAGGAACAATAAATGACTTCCTTTGGGGGCTATTTTGAACGTCTGCGAGCAAGGCTACACCGCAGGCCCTGCTGTAGCTGTCTGATGTCCTGTGTCCGTCTTTCTTTTCAGCAAGCAGCTCAGGTGTGACGCTTGGCAAGCTTTGTTTGCATGTGGAGTCCAGGTTTGCTCTAAAATGCAGATGATCTGCTCGTTAAGTCCACTCTTCTGATTGCATGAACTCTCTCTGCATGGGTACACCCTGCACATATTTCTTTCTTGTGATCATTTGTCATCATCCAACACAGGAATAAATGCAAGTTGAGCATTAACGTTCTCGTGTGCTTCTGTGGAACTGGGCCTGTCAGCTTTGTAGACTTCAGAGAGGCTTTAATGTAAAAATACACTGCTATGGAGGGTAGCAACTCAGAAGCTATTGAATAGAGGTGTGTTTATATGTTAAGAAACATTAAATATTTAATGTTACCACATGTAACACTGCACAATTTGTAAAGTATGACTTATCAAATACATTTGATAGAACATAGAATCAATACAATGCTTGAAAACGGTAATCAGCCACCCACTGTAAATTTTATTTGCAATGCAAGATCATCTGTTCAATTATTAAAAAAAAGACTCGGTAAAAATATAAAACATTTATTTTTGTTTCGAGAATAATCACCATCAATCATCAAAACTTTTAAAATGACCACTCCAAGTGTGGAGCCCGGGGTGGGTGCAACATCGTGGCCTCTGCAGCATCCCATGACTCAGACTGGTCAGGAGCATCTTTGGGTCTGAAGGAGCAGTGAGGGATAACAGATGGCTAATTAACAGCAGTAGAAATAAGAAGAATATACAATCAAATTATTAAAAAAGGAGGATTTCATAGTGCAAATGCACATTTATTTAGAGACTTAAACATGACAATTTAAAAACCAGACAATTCTCAGGCCTTTGTGCTGACTTTTACTGCAAATATATTGTCAAGTTTAGTTGGTCAGACTGGTGCAAAGGCATGCAAGCATTACAAATTTGTATAAATGCATTACTTTTCAACTACCAATAATAAATATGACAGTCAACCACTGGATTAATAGCTTTTTCATCTTAAACCTCCAGAAAAGCAGGGAAACTATGAAGAGTTATACATATATACAGAGTTATACACTGATTGAGTATAACATTCATATAACATTCTATTTTCCATTTTCTTGTGTAGTTTTTACACTGTGTTTTGCACTGAATCTGAAGCTGCTATAGTGACAATAAAAGGCATTCTATTCTATCATTATGACCACTGTGTGATTATCATAAAATATAATGCAACTGCCCTGCAATGAATTCTCCCTTCAGTAGTTTTATATTGATTTTTTTTTTTATTAAACCAGTTTGAGAGGTGTTGACATATTTTAATGATTAATGTGACTGTATTTTGTGATGCTGTTGAACTGAACTGGGTTTATACAGAGAGGTGTCCCTAATATTTTGGCACCCTGATGCATTTGAGTGGAATGATCAAAATATTAGGGAAATCTTTCAGTATAACCCAGTACAATTCAGCAGCATTACAAATTACAGTCACAATAACAATAATTCAAATATGCCAACACCCAAACAGTTTCATTAAAAATTCAACATAAAACTCGTACTCACGGGAGAATTTATTGCAGGGCTGTTGCATTATAATCTATGGTAAACATGAAGTGGTTTTAATGCTATTGATGATTGGTGTATATAGAGTATGTGTTGTATAACTGCTTTTCTCATTTGACTAAGTAACGTTTAAGTGACAATGAACAGGATGCACAGGGCCGTACAGAGCGAAGGATCAAGAGTGTTGGGAATAGAGACCAAAATGCAGTATTTTCATTCCGTCCATGTGATACTGAATGCTGTCACACATAGTCATGAGCCAATCGCGTAACGTTAGTGTAGTGACATAATGAACGCAAGTCAAGCTTAGGTATTGTTTTGGTTATGCAGGCTTCCCAAAACAAGTGACATGACTGACCTACAGTCGTACAGCAGATTGAGAGCAGAATAGAGCTCAGGAGTGCTTGGAGTCTGAACTCTGACTCTGTCCTCATGTAATCCCGAGACAGTTGTGGAGGATGGACCCATGGGGGGGCAGCCAGATACACTGGTGGGCCCCACACCCGAGAAATCTGCAGTCCAATCACACATCACATTTTTACAGTTTTCTAGAGTGAAATTATAGAGAAAAAAATTCCACACTTTTTACATTTATGTTCAGTCGGTATTGTCGGTCAGTGTGCTCTGCTGAAGCGACATTAACATTCCCCTTCAAGTCATCGTCATACTCACTGAGAGCTGTGCTCTCTCCACTGCCGCTTTGGGCTTGTTTGCCAAATAGAGGAGAGTTACATAGATACTGCCGCTTCAGCAGAAAAGCCTTCTGTTGCTCAAAGTCATGGCGCTGTGGGCACACAAAAATTGACAGAGTAATAAAAAAGCACTTTATGCAGACCACTTTGCTCTCACACCACAATCTCTGGGATAAGGTGCGTTCAGAGTGTTGACAGACTGCCAGCTTTGTTTTCTCTGGATTATCTACCTACAGCCAAATCATCCAACCCTTACAACCCCCCTTCCCACCTCTTGACTTAATCGTATGGCGGCGTCAGTGAAGGACTGCCTCTCCTTTTCAAAAGTCCTCCTCTGCTGATCAAGCTCTGCCCAGCGCGCCTGAAGACGCTCCCACTCCTCCAGGAAGTAGGAATCAGCCAGTTCAGAGGGGACAGGTGACACGAGGCTCTCCTGAAGTCAAGAAACATCAGAACAAGTGGCGCTCAATCCAGCAATGGCATTATGTCATCTGAGAGAGTGTTTACATAATAGAGAATCACACCTGCAGCATTTGCTGTTGTAGCTTGACTATTTGTTGACTCTCGCTCAGTTCAGCTTCTAGTTGTGCCAAGAGTTTGTCGTGGTCAGTGCCAACACCGGCGTGGCCTGCAGACATAATCAGAGACCACATTATCCACGTGCAGAGCTTTTCTTGAACAGAAGACGCATTTGTCTGCGCCACATGGGGAGTAGATTGGATGTGACATGAAAACTAGAAGGGGAAGCTAAATCCTTGGTATCAAGTAAAAACATACAAGAGAGCATAGCCGCTTCAAAGATTGCTGAGCAGGTTTTTACCCTCAGATAGGACATTGCACAGCCTCCTCTGCACCTGCTTCCAACTCTGAACCACACCTCCTGTCACATGGTCACCAAGCGCCTCTTCGGCTTGAATCAACCTTTTGTCTCTGTTTTGGGCTTCGTCCTGAAAGTCCACCGCAGAGTCCAACAAGGTCTAAAAGAAAAGATTAGATGCATTTGCTTGGAAGATGCATGCGACACATTAACTTTCAACACAGAAAGTGCTTTTTCCAAGCATTCTTCACCAGGAGCCCTGAGGCTTTTGATGCCTTTGCATGGTAGTCACACTTCTCATCTTAGGAATCTTAATTTTTTTTTTTTTGTTTCAATTGACATTACAGCTCCCGATGAGCTACTAAATAGGCATCGTATAGATTATCACAATGTCATTCTTGACCTTCCTTCTATTAAAGGTCAAGAATTAAGGTTCAGTCAGCAAAAGGAAAGCTGTGCATTTGCAGCTGGACTCAATTGTCCACCACTTGCTGCATCATCTGCTGAGGAGGACCATGTAACAAGCAAACGCTCCAGAACAGCTTTTTTTTATTACAGTAGTATTTGACAAATGTGTCCTCCTCCTTCAGATCTATTGACCAGCAATGGGTGGGCTTCACGTGAAAAGAAAAGAAAAAAAAAAAGCAGTTCCTCCCCCTTTTCTCACCTGCTCCATGTCGACTCTGACAGCGTGAAGTAACGTGGTGAGGCTGTGGCGCAGCTTCATCGCCTCTCTGAGTTCCGCCTCCCTGCGCTCCAGCAGCAGGTACAGCGCCGCCTCCTCTCGCCTCGCATGGGACAAAGGTTTGTCAAAGGTGGAAGATGCATTTGAAGCCAATAATCAGTGAGAGCATGCAAACGGCTTTACTTTGCAGCAGAGCGGAACGATTTGATTGGCTGGTCCCTTTTGCTTCCGCTTCCAGATGGAAAGTTCAGCACCTCAATGGCTGGATAGGAAACGAGAGTACTTGATGTACACGTAAATAGCTGCGTGTCGATTATTCAGTGGATTAACATGTAACAGGACCCAGGCAGTCTCACATGGTCCTTTGTCCTTGTGTCTGTCAGTCAGCTGCGTCAGTCGCTCCCTCAGTCTGTTGCCATGCTGCTCTCTTCGCCTCAGCTCCGCCTCCTGCTGGTTACACCTCACCTGCAAACGGGTGCACTGGCAGGAGAAGATTTTAAGGGAAGAGAGTACAGTGAAGGTTTGCAGGTAGTAAAGCATTCTGCAGTGTCTCTCACACACGCGTGCATCTTACTTTGGCCCGTTCACATCGCAGCATGTCCTGAAGCCTGGACACATGCTCATCCGTCTCTTTTAGCTGCTCCTGCGATAGACATTTTTTCCTAAAGAAATCAAGTCACTAATCGACCTCAATCAGCTCATTCGTACTCACTCTGAGAGAGTCTCCTTGGTTCCTGTGCTCCTCCCCGTCAGCCCACCAGGGGGGGCTGGCACCAACTTCACTCATATGATTAGAGTCCAGGAGAAGGATGTCTGTACCAGACACTATAGTACAATTTAAAAGACAGCTTTACAGTGGCTATGTTTTTTTTTACTGTATACCATTTATCCACTATTTTCACAGTATTCTGAATTTGATATAGGTAATGTAAATGGCTCATAATGTTTGGATGCAAAAACCAGAATGAATGTAAACACAGCCAGTGATGGCAGTGGGACAGATTTTATCTTTCAATTAATGAATCATTGCTTTCAGGTAAAATAGAGGCACTATCACCTGAGTGCTTCTGGCGTCTTCCGGCTCTCGTCGGAGCAACCCAGGAAGCCATCTCGGTAGCCTGTTCACATTTTTTCAAAATAATGGGGGGGATTTTATCGGCACATTTCTAAAATAGGACACATCTTTGCCTTAAACCTGCAAGCATCACCATGCTAGAGTGACACTTCATACGCCCAGGAACTTACCTGAGCAGTGCAACTTCCGCAGACACACACCGTCTCAATTACTTCCAGGTGATGCCAGTTGTTCTGATGGGCACAGCGGACAGAGGCCTTGTTATGGGACTGACTTTTTGACCAAACTGCTCTCTTCTCAACTTATGTTTTTTTTTTGATCAGCATTTCTTGCAAAATTCTCAGTTATTAATGAGAAAAGGCATCGCCTGTCAGGTGAGTTGGACTTGGATGAGCAGAGCAATCATCATCGTGTGAGGCGCAGCATATGGAGAGGGAGGAAGCACAGCTGTCTGAGGAGGATCAGGAAGTGGGCGTGGCCTGGCTTGATCAGGGTCTGTAACTCTTTATGTACTGTGCTGGCTATGGGATATGTACGGATTTGAGTTCAGAGGAAGTCTGGGATGTGTAAGGGCAACAATTGTCTGGGTGAGAGTGTGAGTTCCTTTGATAATAATGACAGTGCTGAGGCTGAAGTTATCCATGTTAAGTGGGTGTAATCAGACATTCGATGATAATTATGGTGATAATACATGGGAAATGTTTCTTGTTAAATAAGTCCTGGTTCGATTGGTGCCAGTCTTCACTGCCGTACAGCCCATTTTAAGTACAAATAAAAGCACAATTGAAGGGAATTCTCCAGGCGTCTCCACGTGCGTGACTGCATGACCATAGTCTTTACCGCAGTATTCGGACGTCAGCGCACGTCTCACAGTTCTAATCAAATTAGATTTTCCAGGACCCTGTTTGTAAATGAAACACATCCCAAACTTGAAATGTGTGAGTCAGTAGTGCCCCCTTGTCTGACGTTATCCTCTTCCCTTTTGACCACGTAGCCTGATGTCCACCCCTTAAATCAACTCTTGTCAGTTGATTATTTTATTCAAACAAACTCAGTCAAGCATATTTTTTGGAAATGCTGGAATGTCATACTTGTTTCAATCTACTGTCTATAAAATGCCTCGCGCTGAATTACTGATGAAATCGGTTTGTTTAAGCAGCAACAGAAGGCACATGAATAAAGCCCTTAGTGATACAATTCTCTATTCTTGTTTGCACAAATGACTGACATTGAAAAAAAAAACCCCACAGCAATTCCTTTGTGTTTCAAAAAGAAATTTAATTTCTAAAAAGGTTGCACACAGTTAAGAAAGTTAAGAAAGATACATGCCAACAGTAGTTAAGGTTTTGGTTGATTGGAATATACTTCCATACATAACGATACACCGCAGAATGATTAATTAAATACAATAGTGATACAGGTGAAGTTTGTACCGGTCTGTATTGCACACCAGTCACAAGCTAAAGCTTGTGGTCTGTTGGCCACATATACAATCAAATCGTATTTTATGTTTGTAGTGTTTTATGAGGAGACACACATATCAGAAACTGCATATAACACAATATGGACTTGGACAGCACCTTGTTTGACACTGATTGTTTCTGCACCCGCTGCATTAAATACAAAGAGAATGCACTCTCAGTAGCCAATCACATGTACTGAATTTTACTGACTGGAAACACAACAATGGGTCAGTAAATTGAGACTGGACATATTTAGCACTCGGTAAATACAAAGGATGTTTAATTATTACTTTAGTTTGTGTCATTAATAATTTCTGCCCATTTGTTTTAGCATATACAGTTTGGACCTGTTTCATTGTAACAGATAGGGTTTATGATACCATTACTTTTGGCAAACAGTTGGACCAGTTCCCCTCCAGAACCCATCAGCCCCATGTCCCATTATCCCAAGAGAAGCGGCTGGCAGATCTACAGTGACATCAAGTAAAAGTGAAGGCAGCTTTCAATGTATAAATTCAGAAATCCTCTGCGTTTCTTGCTGATCTACAAATAAGAAAAGAGAGAGAATCAGGAAACTGAATTAAAAAAGAAAACACATTCAGCTTATCTCCTTCACACTTTAGTTCAGTTGCACTTGTAAGGGAGGGGAATTTTTAGATGGCACTGTGACAGTTAAAAAGTCATGAATGATTGGCTGAATTCCATTCCATGCATGACTCCCTGTCACTCTCTCTCTCACACACACACACACACACAAACACACACAGTATTTCGGCTAGCTTTAAAATGATCGACCTGTTAGTTGTTCTTGTCCATCTTGGCCTTTGAGTCAGTTTATTAAATGGAAATTGGGCATTTGATATTTTGGTTTCCTGAGGTGATCAAGTGTTCATCTAAAAAGATAACAACAAAACACTAGAGAAAATCTTAGAATGGGATCACACCAGCCACGAGATGAATAAACATGTTGATCCTCTGTAAGCACTCATTAGTCATTTATACATTATAACATTAGTACTCACTAGTCATTTATATATAATAACATGGGTACTCACTAGTCATTGCTACATTATGCAAGTACTGAATTGTCATTACTACACTACTATGCAAGTATCAGTGGTCGTTTCATTATTATTAAATGAGTAGAGAATAATAATTGCTAAATTATGCAAGTACTCCGTGTTCATTTCTACACTATCACATGAGTACTGAATAATTCTATGATTATCATGAGATTCAGTAGTCATTACAATATTACTCAAGTACTCAGTGGTCAATACTGCATTATTACACAAGCAGTTGTTACTGTAGTTAATTCTGACTGACAACTTTTTGACAGCCATTTAATCCTCCTGCAAAAGTGCAAACTGCTTCTGCTACATGTCATTTTTAATCTAAATATATTAAGGTCGTAGTTGTCACCTGTCAGGGGCATGTTCAATTATCACACGACATTTTCAAGACTCAAGACTCAAAGGAGTTCTTATTGTCATTACGCAAGCATAATAAAATTTAGCTTAAACTCACGGCTGGAGGGCAACAATAGAGGCACACAAGATAAAATGGACATGAAATTTACATACATATATTATGTACAATAGGCCTGTACATATATACAGAATAAAAGTATAAAATAAAAAGAATAGAATATGAATAAAATAGAATAAAAATTGAGGTTTTTACAGGTAAAGCAATCACTAAAATCAAGCTCCGGTAACCTGCCTGTGTTTTAAGTTCTAAGTGTTCAACTGTGCAACATGAACCTGTAATTAATTAATTCCCGGGTGTAGGCAACTGTGCAGCAACTCCCCAGCCTCAATGAAGGAAAATTTAGGTACCTCAGAACAGGGAGCAGGACTTGGGGGGTCTGAAGGGATTATCACTGGAGGGGACCCCCACCAGGAGGGGGTCCTTGGAGGCATTTTGCAGACAGAAGTTCCTGAGCTCAGCAGCCGCCTGGGACACCTGTGGAGCCAGACACGCAATGATGTTGGTGAGGGAGCGCGAGGACTGTGTGTGTGTGTGTGTGTGTGTGTGTGTGTGTGTGTGTGTGTGTGTGTGTGGCTGC
>CAAKHG010018355.1:106733-119885 GCA_901007715.1 Dactylopterus volitans
TCTTTCATCTATTCATTCATCCATCCAACAAATGGAAACTCCAATGAAAAAACTCAAAAAAAAAAAAAAAAAAAACAAATAACAAAAATACAGTTTTGGTGAGACTCCTGTAACGTTGGCGTCCACTTAGGTAAACATATGATTCGAGTGTCCAGTTTCCAGCAACAGCTCGCCTCCGCCATTCAACGGTAGGTTAGCTTAAAGTCTTCCGTGTTTGTCTGTCGGTGTTGGGGGGTTCGTACCTTGATCCTCCGGATACTGGCCTCTAACCGGAGCTGTTTCACGGCCCTCTGAGCGATGATTAAGTTGTTGCTGGCATTGTTGTTGGACATGTCGATGACCGTCGCGTGAGAAAAGTTAGGAGTTGCCTTAAGAACACGTCCACTAGCGAGCGGAAACTGACCCCAGCAGCACGAAACCTTTAACCCGAGTGGGAAACATTCGCAGCCCAGAGCCCCGCCCCCTACGTGGTAGCAGGCCATGCTAATGGGCTCTGGGCATGTCAATCAAACGAAATGCAACAAGCCACGCCCCCATCCGTGCGCTATGCGTGAGTGTGAGTTTGTTCCTCGAGAGCGCACCAGAAAAGCACCCATTGACCTTCAGCAGTCAGAAGGTGAGCAGTCACCACACACATATTTTTTCGGGGTTGCATGTAGTGATAATTTTCCTTATGGGATTTATTGCAACCAGACAACATTTTTTTGAATTTGATGCAGCAGCACATTTCAAAAATGTGGGACATCCCATAATTCACGAGGTAATTAGCAGCAGGTTAGTAATATGACTGATGTTGCAATAGAGCATCCAAGAGAGGCTAAGTCTCTCTGAAGTAAATATGGAGAGAGGTTTATTACTCTGTGAATAACTGTGCTGGCAAATGGTGCAACTATTCAAGAATAATGTTTCTCAATTTAGAATTGCTTAGATTTTCTTCATCTACAGCACATGATAATAATGTATGATTCAGAAGAGCTCAGGAAATGTCTGTATGTAAAGAGCAAGGCTGAAAACTAACACTGGATGGTTGTGATCTTCATTAAAAACAATTCTGATTCTATAGTGGGCATCAGGAACACCTCCAAATATCATAGCCTGTGAACGCAGTTTGCTGCTGCATCCTCGAAGTGCAAGTGCAAACTCTGTCATGTAAAGAGGAAACCAAATATATGTATAAACCAGATCCAGAGACACACTTTCCTTCTCTGGACCTGATCTCATTTACGGTTGAGCAGAAGTGGGAAAACTGTCCTTTGGTCTTACGAGCCAATATTTGAAATTTCTGTTTGGGAATCGCAGATGCCGGCCTCCTGCAGGCTAAAGAGCAGTGGGCCCATCTGGTTTGTTATCAGCACACAGTTCTACAGCCAGCATCTGTCATGGTATGGGGGTGCATTAGTTCACATGGCATCATGGGTGACGTGCACCTCTATGAAGGAACCATTATTACTGAATAATGGGAACAACATATGCTGCCAAGTTGACAGCTTCTCTTTCAGGGAAGGACTTGCTTGTTTCAGCATGATAATATCTAAAAACACATTCTGTACATACTGAATGGCTCAATAGTAAAAGAGACTAAACCGACCTACTCTCAGTCCTGACTTGTCACCGGTGGAAAGTGTTTGGAGCATTACGAAAAGTAAAAAATTCACACAAGGAAATCCCACACTGTGTAGCAGCTGAAATTCTATATCAAGCAAGAATGGGAAACATTGCTCATTCTCCTCAGTCTCCTCATTTCCCAAATGTTAAGAGGTGAAGAGGTGATGGAACAGAGTGGTAAACATGAAGCTCTCCCAACCTTTTTGGATGAGATCGGGTGTGCTCGGAGTGGTATGGCCGTCAGCCCTCCCAACCTTTTTGGAATGGGTTGCTAGCATCAAATTACAAATGGGTAAATAATTTTACAACAATGACATTTCTCACTCCCAACACTTGACATGTTGTCTTTGTGCTATTTTCAATTGAATATGTAGTTTCAGTGTTTTGCATGTCATCAAATTTGCTTCTATTTGCATTTTACGTATGCTGACTTTTTTTTTGCAAACAGCGTTGCAACTCCTCTCTGTAAGGACTTGATCACATGCAGGCAACTTGTCATGTTATATGGAAAGTGTGTATCGAGTATTTCTCTGATTTGACAAGGCGCAACGCGTTCAATAGTGGCAGTGTGGCAAGAGAGCATCACACTGAAAACAGTGCTCCTAAGCACATAATGCAATCTAGCAGAACATGGATCAATTTATTGGTCTGATGCTGCATCTGATAAGCCTCCTAAAAACAGGATTTCACATTGATAGTTTTGATCTGTCTGCCCCTGAAGCAAACTTTGTCTTTGTTAAACTTCCACAAACTGAAGTTCAAACTGAAGCGCTACAAGGGAGGCGGGGCGGGTGAATATTATAATGTGTGTCTAATCCAATACTAGCGACCACAATCAATAACAGTCCTGATAGTTAAGTACTATCAAGTATGAGACGACAGTAACAGGCAGGCAGAGTGCATGCACTAAAAAGAGTATTCCCAAAACATGATGTAATTTGACATGCGTTAAAACAATACCTTTAACGCATGGGCCAATCCACCCCAGCTGTGTATGTATCAATGTATCAATTAAGTGAAAAAAGAAACTCGAAACATGCAGCAGTTGGCCTTTTGCAAATATGTAAGAATTTTAAGGGAAATTTAAGGTAAGAAATACAAATTAAATGCCACTGTCTTAGAAGTATAATAATGCACAATTGCCTCAATAATATTCATACAATGTGAAACATTTTTTGAGGGACATTTATGATAAGATCTGCACGGTAACCCACATTACCCTTGATAATCACAATATATGAATTCTTGAATGTAAAATTCTTGGATTTACCCACTGAGCTGGATCACACCCATATTTAAGGGGTGCTTCTCTGGTTTATGCCATATGCCACCACAAAATTTGGTGAAAATTGGTTCAGCTGTATTTGCTTATTTAAACAATTGTAAGTGAGTAATTATTGGACAAAGTCAAATGTTGCCCTGATGATGGCGCCAGATGAGAAGTTGTTCAGATGCCACAACAACAGTCACCAAAGTCATTGGGTTCCTCTACTTCAGTTCCAATTTTAATTATCAAACATTTGCTGGGAATTACAATGAAGGATCAACGTCACCATCATGTAGAAAATCTATTATTGGATCTAAAGTAAAATCTATGCTGTTGTTTAAAAAAACTAGACTTAGCAAGAAATGCACAAAATGCACAAAATCTTCAATTTGATGAATTGTTAAATCATCAGAGGTGCAAGAATTTTTCTTCTCGATATTTCTTTTCCCCACACAGTTGTCACGCCGTGTTGCTTTCTCAAATGACTGACAATAGACATATAAACGCAATGTGCTGGGTTTTTTTTTTTTAATCATAATTCACACAGTTTGAGCTTATTTAATAACAGAAAAGTTTAGGTCAAGGAATGATACACAGTATGCCAAGACTTTATAGCTATTCATCAAGGCAGCAACAGTTTTCACTATTTTATGTCAAATGAATTTAAAAAATTCATTGCATTTTATCCATTATGCATTTGTAGTGTTTCTAGAGTTCACCAGTTCAGTTAGGTGACATATCCCCTGTAGAAAAAAACAAACAACAACAACAAAAAACATGGTTATTGTATCCATTGACTGTTGTTCATTCTGTCCAACATCAAACCCAGATATTAAATCTTACTCACAACTGATTGGTCCAATGGTGAGTGGCTTCATAGGAGCTGAGTTTGAAACAGAACGTTGTGTTCTATTTGTGCAGCGCTACATGGTGAGAAAGGTCGCCAAGGAAAATATATACCATCAAAACCAAGTGTTTGAGCAGCATTAATCATGGAGTTAATTAAGTATTAAATGTGACTCACCGGAATGCAAGAGCTTCCCCTTCTGTCACACAGGCTGAGGCTGCAGTGGAGGAAAACGTGTTGGTATTCACCCTGGAGCGGGAAGAACAGGGCAGAGAAACGAGCCCGGAGGGACGAGCCGTTCTCAACCACTGAAACTTGTCGGGGATCAGTGGGACACCTGGCAAAGATGGAGCAAGTTACTGGGGCCGTCTCACATGACTATACTTTTTCATCAACTCCACCATACCGCCCAAACCATCCACATACTTGTTCCAGATGAGAAAGTATCGCATGGGATTGTTGGGGTTTAATGAGTGAGTGGCGAAACAGTCCTCAAGAACAACCGTGAGGCTGGGGTCTCTCTTGGCCACAGACACCCCCACATACAGCGGTGAGCCGACTGGCAGGCTGAGTGGACCTGGTGGATAAGTCGCTGTGTAGTTGGAGTCGCGAAACAGGAACATGGAGGCCACAGCTTTGGGACCAGAGCCTGAAATGCCACCTGCCAACCTGTTGATGAAACATGCTGTTTTGTTAAAACAACCATGGCTTCTTAAAAATAATTTCCCCTCCTTTTTTTTTTTTAATTTTTAATTTTTATTTTGGTTTTTATTGGCAAAAACAATTCTCTACTGCTACATGCCTGTTTTAACAATTATACGGTGCATCTCCATAAGAAAAATGCTTTAGGGATCGTGATGCACTAGCAGGCACGTTTAGTTAGATACCATAGACAGGACTACGGAACCCTCGACCTGACACTGTAGGTCGGTAGATAGATAGGTAGATAGATCGCATGGTCACATTTTGCAGGTGTCAATTAAGAAATATGTTAATTTCTTCATTACATACAGTAGATTACATGATGTTCTTGGGGCTTTAGCTACTTATGAGTTACAGGTTTTTTTTTTAAGAGTTCTATCTTTGGAGTATATGATTCGTTGGACATTGCATACAAAAAAAAAAACAAACCAAAAACATAAAATCTAAAAGGGATGGTGGTTAAAGGCCGATTGGCCTGGCACTGTCTGCAGCTCTCTGAGTGAGTAGTTCCATGTCTCTTTTGAAGAGGCGCAATAAAAAAAAACTGAGGCACATTCTTCCAACAACATTCCCTTTAAACAAGCAGTCTTGTACTTTTTCATTGTATTTGGCAGACTCTGTGCCCGTTCTACCCAGTGAGAGCCCTGTTATTTTCCTTGTCCCATTTCTCCTGGATATACACTGCCTACTTTGATTTGTATGTCCTGGAAATAATTTTAGAACTAGGTTCTGAATTTTAAGCAGATACTGTATAAAAAAAAAGCTAATTTTTACATCCTCTAGATCAGTGCTCCCCAAACCTTTTCTCATTTTTGTACCCCCTGTGAAATACTTACCCCCTAACCAGCAAAATGCATTTCTGGTTGGGGTAAAAGGTATAACACCGCATGTGCCATCGGTGTCTATTTATTACACCTCGTAAATTAAAAAAACAAACAAAACAAAAATAAAAACAAAGTTCAAACATTAAAAGAAAATAATAATTTCACAGATTTTAAATGTTAATAACCTGTAACTGTTCTTGGCAAATGTTTTTCATCACCAAAACGTCAGGTCAAACTGACTACTAGTAACACACAGTGACCAGTCACAACACCATTTTGAACTTCATCAGTATGCAAAACACCGCTCTTTCTTGATCTCCGTCTCTTGAACATAATCATTTCAAGGGATTTAAGGGATTTTGCAGGGATGCCCTGTTTATTTATCTAGTTAGTTCTTTGGGTACCTCCACGTGCCATATGAAACAGTGCTCCAGACTCTCCAAATCAGCATCTTTTATAATTGTTTTCAAATAGAGCAATGTTTAGGGATCTGTAAAACTACAGATCCCTAAACATTCATTCATTCATTCATTTTCTTCCGCTTATTCCGGTTACGGGTCGCGGTCGCGCTGGAGCTGATCCCAGCTGACAACGGGCCAACAGCGGGGTACGCCCTGGACAAGTCGCTGGCTCATCATGAAGGACAGACAACCACTCACACTTGCACGCACACCTACAGGCAATTTAGAGTAGCATGTCAGCATGGTTTTGGAGGTGGGAGGAAGCTGGAGTACCCGGAGAGAACCCACGCAGACGCCCACTTCTGCTGGTTTTCCTATATATTCTTTAAGCTCTTCATTGCCCCCTCCACCTGTGCGTATCAGAATACACTAAAAAGTCAACCATTTTTTTGCCTATATACTATACTATGTATCATGTCACTAAAATTGGGTAGGAATTTGATATTGAAGTAGTTGTAGTTCTGCTGTTTTCTGTGTATTCCATACTTCCTTCAAAATCGTAAAGAACAAATTAATAAATGGATTAGCTCTGTCTGTGAGGTGTTTGATGTGTGTTTCATCAGAAATAAATGCTCAAAGTGAATCCTATCAGACATTCCTGTTCCTTTCATCTTGCCAAATATCCAGAGCTGCACCAGCGCATCAGAGATTTTAGCTGGGCTCCATCATAATGCTCCAGCACACATGGAGGCCCATTTCTTTGTTTTCCAATTTTAAGTTGTAAGGTTTTATGTTTCATTATTGGTTTTCTGCCATTCCACGTATATATCTTGATGTTAGTTTGCCCCATTCCAAGAACTACTGGGTCGGCACTTGGTCATGGCAGAATATCGATTTTGACTGACTTACCCCTTGAGCTTGATGAACTTTAAAAAAAAAAAAAAGAACTTGATGAACTTGAACTGAGGAATGGGATAACATTCCAGCGTCTTACAGTATATCTGCCTTTAATACACTTTTTACCCAGAATGTCACCTGTTTGTAGTAGAGACTGCTTGTTTTTGTATCAGGAATATGAAAATAATGCAGATGCTTTGCCTCTAATATCTCAGCATTTCTGTTGGTGATAAACAAGTTTCTTTTGTATTTCCTGTGTGCGTATTTCATTTTAGTTTTGAAGATTTCAATTTGTTGCTCATTAATCAGGCTCATGTTGTTTTTATGTTCTTCCTGTAGCTGCTTTAGTTTTATTGTTCAAGTTTATTCATCTGTTTTCTTCTTTTAATATACGTTTCAAATGGGTTGAATGTGTGACAATATTTCCCATCATGACTGCATCTCACCTCATTTCATGCATCTCCTTGATATCATATGTAAATATACTTGCATTTCCTCTTTTAGTTTTTCTTTGATTTGTGGGATATGAAATATACTTGAATTTATCCTCCTTATTGTTTATCAATTTTTTTATTCAAACTTAAATTATGATAAATCACATTGGGATCTGAAACATCAATTTTTCCCATATTACATTGAAATATTCTATGTATTTCCATATTATACATTCAAATTTAGCCATTCACTGTGTATTCACATTGTGGATGGGGCTTTCTTATATATTCCTTCTTGCATATATTATGGACAGACATGGATGTAAAGGGTAAAAGTTCTTCATAGTTATGGGCGTAAAAGTCTTGTAGGAATTTACAGACTCTTGTTAGTGAAATGTAGATAAGACAGTTGACAAAAGTAACACAAACCTTCTGTCACTGAGATTATCTGTTCCACAGAGTAAACACTAGATTTTCTGCAGTGAATATATTACTCATGACCACAATCCCGCCACTGTGTCTCCCAATCACTACACTGACAGACTCCAAATTACATAAGCGGTGCAAAATGCCAGCAGGCAAAACTAGGAATTGATATTTCTACTGCAGTGAAACATGTAGTGGACCAGTTTTCACCAGCTGTGACTCAATTTCAGTGGTGTGGATTCATCAAAATAATATGTGTAATCACATAAAATTTCTCCACGTTAGTGATTTAACCTTTACAAAGGTGACTTGTGAATGTTGTCATGGTCCCATTCAGTAAAAGGCTACTTACGAGAGGACTGGCATGATAGCCACGTTCAGGTTGCTGTCTGTTTCCAAGGGATATGCACACGAGAATGGGAGAGCCACAGGAGGGATGAAGGAGCTGTTGCTCACTGGATAGATGAATAAACTGTTGGAGTAGATGGCATGTGTGCGATTGGACTGAAAGACAGAGGATGATGAAATTATCAGTTACTTGTTTTAAAGGAAGCCTTTTGTGAATGTCAGCACATTGCACTGTTTTCAACATGTCTTGTCTGTTTTAAAGGCTATTCTATTCTATTCTATTCTATTCTATTCTATGATTATTTTTTTTGGACTCATTTGGGTTAGGATGTTGGCTTTGATGTTATTGTTGCTTGTGTGATCTGATTCAGCTCAATGCAGTCTTGATATTAAAGTCCTGTATTAATCAAGGGAGTGTGTGGCACAGGGGAACATCACAGTTTCACAAAGATAGCAGCAACTGGGTCGTTGCCGAGTGATGCAGATCAGAAGCAATGTCAGCATTACTGTTAAGGCATTAAAAAGGAGTGGTTTGATAAGAAGACTCGTGGGGTTAAACTGGTGTAAGACCCTCTTAATAAACAGCAAGGGAGGAGAATGAAGCCTCCCAAAACATCTCTGTGAAGAAGAAGATCATTACCCCTCCCAGGGGTACAGAAGAAGTAACCAAGAGGCAGGAAATGAGTGGAAATGGTGGGAAACCAATCAAGTTCCCCAACAAACTGGACTGAGGTGAAGTGCTCACTTGGCAACCTCTAAAAGGCCTGGGAGACAGATGGTTTTTGATATTACCAGGGCTCCTAGAATAAAATTGGCCCCTTGAGGAGTGTTCAGTGTCTATCTGGGTGAAACCTGAAGAACTATGCTATTACCTCAATCTATAGAAAGGAAGTCTTCATGGCCTGAATGGCAATTGAGCAAATAGGAGAAATTGTTCAGTTCTTGACATACATAGGTGCAGCTCTACTCTATAAATAGAGAGTCTAAACATTGCTGGTTCACCTCAATCTAAGTTAATAAAAGTGTTTTAGTCCGAGAGTAACATCAAGAATGACAGCATTAGCATGGTGCCGCTGGATATGTGATGTTGAGGAGGGGAAAGATGAATGGCAGGTCCTTGAGGGTGTTCAGAGTCCAGCAGTCACTGAGAGGCCAGATAAGCCTGAGTGCATTCTATGAGAGCATCCTCAAAAATACATGCATCTTGCTTTGCTTGCCAGTTCCTAATGTCTTCACAATGTATGATAAAGTACAAAACATTTCTGATGCAACTGAAGAAACAATGAGTCGACTGTGACTTTTTTTTTACAAAATTTTGGTGTATATCACCTTTATTTCCAATCAACCAAGTATTCGTTTGGGATTTTAAATCAAAATAGTGATAACCACAGTAACACAAATTTCTTTTTTTTTTTTTTAAAAAAAAAAAGAAATTTGTTACTTTGAGGGGGAAAAAAATGTTTCAGTCTTTACCGTCATTGTGTTTCCACACACGCCTGGCCGGGCCTCCACTTCGTACCACACAACATTGTCACGCACTCTGACCCAGGAGCAGTTGGGGACTGCCAGGTTGCCAGAGAATGGGTTCAAACCAGAGCTTGCCATGCTAACTGTACTCAGGCCAACTTGGATTTTCTCAGGGCCACAAATGAGTTGAGAAAGTATAGGTGGAGGGTGCTGGACTAAAGAAAAAGATATCAGATCAAGATTTAAAAGTGTGAAAGAAATTAGGTATGAAACAAGGTGAGACACTTTTATGACAGTATGTCCTATTAACTGCATTGTGGTGAAACATTTGACAGTTTTAAAGCAAGCCAACCTTCACAAATGACACTGGCATCTTCGCTGTGAATACAGTTGTGGACCCCAAATCCTTGATGTCTGCAGTCTGTTATTGACGATTCATTTCCAAAACAACTGACATCATCCAACCAAATGGGTCCAGTGCCCTGTCCAAAAGCTGCATTTTGTAGTGCTGAACGAGCCCTGCCACAGCCCATCTGTCTGCACACCACGTTGGCATCGTTGAGACCCCAGCCATCGTCACATACAGTCCCCCATTGTCCATCATGGAAGATTTCCACTCTGCCAGAGCAACGGTTGTGCGAGTTGACCAGCCTCACTGGTGAACCAGCTAGCACAACAATAGGCAACATCATTTAGAGGATTAGACAAATAGATCAAAGATGGACATCATGAAGACAGTGATATTTTTTGTGAAAAAACATACGAAAGTTTCCTGCTATCAGTAGTAAAGACATTCCACAGCGTAAAGGCTGCTGATAAATCATGGATGTAAAGTTGGACTAAAGTGGTGTGAATCTTTTGGTTTTTGGGGAATATCGGCATACAGTCTGCTGGCTGCCTGCTCAGCTTGTGCACTGAAAAGTGGGTGGAGCTTATAAAGGACCACTGAGGGGAGGGGTATATTTTTTGGTTTTCGCTTTCATTTATCAACAAGCTCTTTACAGCATCTGACTGCACCTTTCAAGTAGCAAACTTTTTTGTCATAATAAGCTAATGTTGTGTGCAGGCTGTTACACAGCTTGGATAAAAAAAAAAATTTAAATTGAAAACCTGCTAATAAAAACATGTATCTAAAATCACATACCAGATTGTTGTAGCTAATAAGTAAAATTGTAAATATCAGAGCACAGACAACCTGTTACACAACAAGCCTTCAATGGTTTTGGCTGTTCAAATGTGTACCTACCTTCACAAACCACACCAGCATCCTCTTGGTGACCACAGTTGTGAGATCCAATCCCTCGGTGTCTGCACTCACTCAGCTTTGATTCGCTACCTGTGCACATGACATCATCCAACCAAATAGGCCCTGTGCCCTGTCCGAAGTGAGCTTGAGGTGGTGCTGACAGGACCCTGCCACATCCAAGCTGCCTACACACCACCTGAGCATCATTCAGGTACCAGCCATCATCACACACTGTTCCCCACTGTCCACGGAGGAAGATCTCTACCCTGCCAGAGCAGGCGCTGTTGCTTCCGTTAGCCAGACGGACCTCCCCCTCAGCGGCAGGGAACTGGACAGACTGGGAGGCATTGCCTGATCTGGTGCCGGTGAAAGGCTCCACGCATTCAAAGGAGCCTTGTGTGTTTTGGCAAACCTGAGGCGCCGTGCAAGGTGATTCAGGGAGTGAGCATTCATCAGTGTCCACACAGCCCCTCTCTGTTGCCCACTGATAACCTTGGCTACAGCATGAAGAGTCACTGCAGAGTTTTGTATCATAGCAGGTGAGACCATCGCCTACAAAGCCGTCCATACAGACACAAGTAGGTTCCTGGCTGATAAATGTGTCGCCTCTTTGTCGTGAATCTTGGCAGATGGCCTTCTCATGGCATGAATCACAGCCGGAGACAAGTGTTCCTGTGAAAAGTGAAAGGATATTGTGATGCATGCTGCTTCTAATTTTCAAAAGGTTTTCCAAGGAAAATTTCATGTATCTGGCATGTATCTGACATAAATGAAAACTACTGTGAGTAGGTAAGTAGTTCATGTTTGCGATGGTTTAATCAGTGAAATTTATCCAGTTTCGATTTTTTTTGTTTTTTTTTGTGGGGAAACAAATTCGCGGCAGCACTTGGTTAAAGAATTAGATCCTTACATGTCACAAAAACTTCAGTACACTAAACAAACATGTTCAATCTTTTCAACATGGACAAAATGACAAGAAGGTCATACCTGAAGTGCATCCTGTAATAATCTGCAAAATTACGAACAATAACAAACTCCCAGGCACTTCCATGATGGACTGCATCCAGGACACAAACCAAGTCTTGGGAAAACCTCAGAAAACTGCACATTAAGATGACTTAGTTTGCAAACTGACAAATTCAATACAACTATGCAAAGTAGAAAAACATATTTTCCAATGATCCCGTCATGCATAAAATGCATTAGTTTGTCAGTCTTTGCAGTTACCTTGGAGTGACGGTGAAGGGATCCACACATTAAATCAGTCTCCTCAGTGAATGGTGATGTGAGCATTTATAGGTATGGTGGGGTGCACAAAGTAATCATTGATGAACACATAAATGGGTCACTGACAGGTGTGATTCATATTACATCCGAATAGTTACTTATTAATCAAAACCGGTTCAAATATAGAGCACTGCAACACACAATGTCAATGTCGGTATAATTGATGGTCCTACAAACAATGTCTGGCCAGCGCTGAAAGTCGGTGAAGAGTGATTGCTCAAGTTTGCACATTCTCCAATGTCAGCTTTCATTTATGGTCTCACTCAGTTTGACCGGGACTGGTCTGCAGTCATTGTGGGCAGTTTTCTGCCGTGAATCAAATCTGGCAACTCTGACGGCACCGCGACCTCACCCAAAAGATGTCATGGCCGTAACTCTCAATGTCATCTGCTGACGAGACAAATTGACAATTCTCATAAACACAATATCTAAGGAACATGTAGAGGGAATTTATTTAGATATGGCACAAATGTCAACTCAGGTTAAAGGATAAGAGATAAGATTTTGGCAGTCTGGGAGTCACTGTCTTGTGACGTCACAAAGCATGGATTTGGACAAAAGTTAACTGCTGAGTGTGACAATATTTTAGACAAATGTTTAATTGGTTGAACTGATGACGCATAAATATTGTGCCTTTTCCTGTAAATCATGTCAGTCTAATTTCAACACCTACTTCCTCATAATGTTTTATTATTCTGGGGTAAATGTTTGACTTTTTTCTTCTCCACAAGAGGAGTGTCCAAATACAATATTTACAGCACTTAAAACTTGTAATATGAGCCCTATCTCTTACTGATGTGGGACAAAGGCATTCAAACACTTGAGTTTAGCTAAACTTCATCAGGAAACCTGATTTTAATATCAATGTCAGTGTTACGTATGTTTTGTACATATTGTACCCAGCATTCATCAGATCTTTTTTGGACACAAAATTTTCGCTGAAAGTTAGCTCCATCTCATGGATTGCTGATTTTCATAGCTGCAGAATCCAGAAAGTGAAAGTACTGCAGCCACTTTACTTTGAACCAGTATTACCTTGGTTATTCTCCTTACTTAACCCATTAAACACTCAATGCTACATTTGGTTTGAGAAGTCAGACAGTAAACTGTTCATGGAATGTACTGTATTTTAGAAGCGGAGTGATGAGTAAGGCAAACATTGTGGATGACCAGAGGCACCGTATTGCTTTGGTGTTTGAATTATTGCCGTCTGGGTGGCGATATTGCACCCATGTTCAAAATTTTCACAAATTAACTAAATTTTTAAACAGCTAATACACATAAATGATGAGCTGAATGTCCAGCTGTTCGCGGCAGGAGAATGTCCCTGTCCAAATGATTATTCTCCCCTCTCTTCAGAGTGTGAGTTATGTGAATGGGTATACCCACAGTATATGTCTG
>CAAKHG010018358.1:12916-23739 GCA_901007715.1 Dactylopterus volitans
TGTAAAATTTGAGAATAAAATCTTGAAAAACAAACGGCACAAAAAGCCGGCCAGACATACAAGCACACACACACGCACACACACACGCACGCACGCACACACACACACAGCATAAAGTCCAAGCACAGGAAGGACAAGATAGATGATAATAGCAACACAGTGAAATAACACGAGCCGCACACTGCGGCTCGTGTTATTTCACATGTAGTAGACAATCATCTCCAGCTGCCTGCATAAGCATACGTCTCACAGCACATTTGCACACTAGTGCTAGTTTTCAGTTATTTTTTTAAAAATAGATTATTAATTTTCATTGTACTGCCCCCGGTCAGTGATATAGTAATCAGAAGTAATATATCCTTTCAACATGCAGGTGCAAATAATAGGGTAGCATATCTTGTTTATGAAACACAAGAGCAGTGCACAATATTGGAGACCACTAAAAACAAGCGGGTGATCTGATAAGACTGGAGTTTCTCGCAGCTCAAATTATCATCATAATAACAATAATAATAAAACCAAACTTTCCTCAGCTGTTTAAGATTCAGGGCTCATGCCTGAGTTCATATTAATACAATCCATGTGATATGTGAGGACCGTGCTCGGTGTTGACATAGGATTAGCCGCAATTGAATGCACTGATGTGCTTTATTTATTATCCTCCATTGTGGGGCTGATGCTGGGATGTCGGGCTTTGCGGCGGCCCAGTTGCGAGATTACTGTCACCTCACGGCGAGGCAGCCAGAGCCGCGCCGCGAGCGCGAGCGCGAGCGCTGATTCTCCCGGTGTGACACTGAATGCCGGTCTATGTTAATCATGCGCAAACGTCCCCCCGCGCCCACATTCATCTACCATCCACGTCTCCCCAGCCTCTCGACCTGCTCAAAACTCACGCCGAACCCAAATTGCCGCCCCGCCATGGCGTGCCTGCGACAACCAGTCAAGTTCGGAGTTTGCATCCAATTCTCTCCGTGAAATTGGCGGTGAAGACATGAACTTTAAGTAACTATTGAGCGTTAGATGTTGCCTTTGTGAAGGTCACAGTTTCCTTCACCTTCCACCTATGATCGCCAAATTTTAAATCACCTTATCCCTCAATTTGCAGAGTTTCCCTCCAGGCATTCCTGAGATTTGTATTGTGATGGGGACAAAATCCACAGGCCTCCTTACATGCAAAAAAAAAGAAAAAATGTTTTTAAACAAATGTCAAGGCGCGTTTGCCAAAAATCGCTTTACATTTGCGATGATCATCAAATGGAGTTGTCTGAATTTCTAATGAAATTACCCTTCCAGGCTTTAATTTCGCGTAATTTCACCCCCCCCAAAAAAAATCTTGATTGTGCACTATAGAGCCAAAAACAAAAACCAATGGACACCTGGAAGAGAGAAAAAAATACTGAAGCTGCAAAGTAAAACCGTTATGAGACATAAGCAAAACCATTCTTTAAAGCTTTGGCCTCAGAACTACAGTTTGCTGGTTGCACAATGTTCCTAAATATAGTGGTTCGACAGGATAGAAAGCAGAGGGATATTTAGCCTCGGGGGTATTAATAAAGCATACCTTTGTAGACTGTTGGCTGCATTTGGACACAAAATTGAAGTCCCAGATGCCTGATGCCGCTGCCGCCGCACCATTTATAGCTGTTTTTTTCCTCTTTTATCCATTTCTATTGTAGCTTGTTCCTGCCACACTGGTGTCATTTGGGATTCAGGAGCCCCCGCGACCCTCCGCATACCTCCGACAGTCAGAAGTAAAGTAAAAACACAGGTCTTGGCTCGGTTCGCAGACGGTGGCAGCGAGCCAGTGGAAAGCGGTGACATTTCCGATCCTTTCCAGTTCCTGAGCCGCGCGGTCATTTAAAATTCAGATTAAAGGGATAGTTCACCCAAAAAAAAAGAAAAAAAGAAAAAATGAAAATCCACCCGCTATCAACTCGCCACTGTGCTGCTGAGACCACAGAAAAAAACAAAAAAACACTTTTGGAGCCAAATCTGGTAGACGTGAAGTAAACGATGATTCATTCTAAGCATGGAAAAAAAAAAATCACAAAATCCCTCCATACTGCTCCTGTGGTGTCATCCAAGAGTCTTTAAGCCCTGACACCTCGAGTCGACTCAAAACGGCATCATTTTTCACCATATTTTTTTAGCCAAAATGTTGCTGCTATCCCGCCAGCCCGGCGCTGCGTTCACATTCATGTGCACGCGCCGCCCTCACCGCAGGCCCTCGGGCGAGAGTTTGTGCGTTTCGTGAACTTGAACGCGGCTCCAGGCTAGTAGCGTAACAGCGTAATTTAGGCAGTGGTGAGTAGATAATGAGTGAATTTCCATTTTTGGGTGAACGATCCTTTTAAAGTCCGACTTGTTTGCATTTATTAAAAAAATTAGCACCAACTTGTCAGTAACACTGAACATGTCACGTTTTTTTTTCTCCCTGAACCACTTGTGAAAAGAGAAGCAAAGATTAAACATTAAGCAGTTCACACACCAAACAAACAGTCATTTCTTAGTAACTTAAAGGCATATTTTTTTTGGTTTGACATTGAAATTGCCAATGTGGCTTTTATTCGTCTTTTAACAAACTGGCACACTGTTCCGCTATGTCACAAAATTACACTGTCGTTACACATTACAGCCAAAAATTATTTGGCACGTTTGATATGTTTTGAAAACAAACTTAGCATGTGAAACACATGACTGCACATAGTGTCTGCACCTCCGGATACAATCCAAAAACAGTCTAATTGGGGGCTATTTACACATTTTTATAAGATTCAATGTGTGGGTGAATTAGCCTCTTTAAAATGCCTACAAGCCATGTTTGATGCAAACTTTACATAGTTTACAAATATAAACAAATATAGTGAAAGGCGAAAATACATGTACACGCATATTCAGTCGTTAAGGCCAGAGCACACCGGATGCGATTACTGACAATATGATGCTTTGTGACTTGCTGAGAGGCTCAAAATTAGCAGCATCACTGATACGACACTGAGATGGAGGATGGTTCTTGTCTTGCTTATTTTGTCAATACATCTCATCAGCGGTCTGATTCTGGTTGGTGTATTTTGAGGCCAGCCCCTTGCTCAGCTTTTGGCGTCATGCTTCAGCGCTTTATTAAATGGCCCTTACCTTGTTCACTTTTTTTTTTTTTATTTAGCTTCCTGCAGCCTGGATTGTGAGTTTAGTCAAAAACCCAGCGTGATGTCATTCGGCCCTGAAGTGGCTGTTTGTTTACAAAATCCATTCAAGTCCTCCACTTACTTTCAAAAGCCAAATCAAGCTGGAAGTGGAGATGCACCTGCATTTGCGAGCGCGAAGGTCGCAGGTGTCGAGTGTCTGTCTTTGCACCGTCATGAAGCTCAGTCTTAGCGTTACTAGTCCGTCACGTTTGGCAAGCCCAGTGGTGAGGGTGGTGAAAAAAGCACTGCCTCCTCGAGTGATATTAAAATAACCGAGCTTTACTTAAACATACTGCAACCCTGTGTACGGTCAGCCGCGCACTCCTTCGGCATTTACAAAGCCAATGTTTGTTTTTTTTGTGTGTGTGTGTGTTAGTTCTTTATGTCCTCTGCCATCTCCACAAATAGCAAAAAAAAAAAAAAGTACCTCGAGCAATCTCTGAAATTTTAAAAACGGTACTCACGCAGGGGAGGTCGTGGTTTGAATCCTGTAGAAGCCTACTGTTACTTTGTTGATTCATTGTTTTAGACTTAATTATTTTTTAGGGTTTTTTTATTTGTTTTTTTAAATTTTCTATTATTAATGCTGTTATTCCAATATCACTTGTGTATTTATCATTAATGCACTGAGTTTCCTGCTGCATTGTGAGTAGGTTCAGACTTGCTTTGCTTAATTCTGTATCAGGAGGGCTTTCTGGCCAGCTTTCTGGCAGTAAGCCTTCAGGGAGAAACTTCTACCATGGGCCTGGATACGAATACTATGTGCCTTTTTTCATTTTTGTGCTTAATCTCTAGAAATGTTCCGATCTACATTTCAGCAGTATGCAGCGGTAAGTGAATTTCTCTGGGAAATTAGCACACTATGATGGTAATTGTTCCATTTCCATGCTCGGTAATTATGTTGCATTAGCTCAGTGGATGTTATCCGATTATTATTTTGCACAACATGGGTCAAAAGTGAATGATTCTGTTTATATATTTGCATGTTATGGATTTTATCATCTGATGTTAAAACTTCCTCATCCTACAAACAAATTTAAGTCGTATTCTGTTTTTGCATAAAAATGCACAACATGGGTCAAAAATGGGGAAAAAACCCTCAATAGATTTGATAGGAATCTTAAATTTGGCCACATATTTTCATTAAGCAACATTTTAAAGCAGACTGCTCCACTAAAGGTCAGTATTTCGCCTTTCTGCAAGACCTTCTTATCGCAAATGCCATGACACATTTAACTTTTGTCGTACTTATCGCCTCAAAATACATATTGTCTGTCCGTCACGAGAACCATGCAGACATACCGGCCACATCCAGGGGGGATTAACTCTGAATTTGGATTCAACAACAACATGGCGCTGGCCAGTTATGCACCAAAAAAGGAAACGCTGTCATCCCCCAGCGCTGCATGCCTGATAATAAATGGTGGATGATGGAGTGAGGAGAAAGCCAGAAATAATCCACAACTACAGAAAAAAAATAATTGATATGCTGGATAAGATGATGCACAGCAAAGGGAAGCCATGGAGATGACCCGTGGTCCTCTGGTGCAACATGCTGGATGTTGTCACCCTAAACTCTCGCAGCTCCCTCAGAGCACTTCACCCTGATTGCGTGGGAGGTGCGACCGCGTTGTTGCTGCTCATCGAGGGTGCAGCCAAAGAGCATGTCACGCCGTTAATGGAGGTGCCCGGAAGACACGTTGCGCCTCCTCCACGGGCGCGTCAGAGGGGTGACGGTGAAGAGTGGGCTCAGATCTCCATGTTTACACGGGGAGCTTCATCAGTGTCACCGCAATATCCAACTGCATGATCACAGGGACAGGGATCATAGTGACAAACCTGGGTGGTTAATTTCCACAAGTGTCAGCAACACAGGAATGTAAGGGGATGTTGACACGGTTCAGTTTTGAAGGCTGTTTTTATCAGTATGATTAATGGCAACAGAAATTGATATCAGATCAGCCACACTACAATCAGCTATGTGATGATGTATCGCAAAATTATATTTTGCCTCTTTTTAGAAAAATATACTACAATGAATATAACACTGACTTTCAACTTGATGGGCCGTCACTAGATTTGGACACAAAAGGAACAAGTTCATCTATACACCAAATAGCAT
Source organism: Dactylopterus volitans (assembly GCA_901007715.1). NCBI lineage: Eukaryota > Metazoa > Chordata > Actinopteri > Syngnathiformes > Dactylopteridae > Dactylopterus > Dactylopterus volitans. The sequence continues at coordinate 18,224 of CAAKHG010018358.1, forward strand.
AAAAAATGTAACCCTATTTGCCCCATGTTGTGCATTGAAAGCTTCTGAATATGTTTTGCGGTATTTACAGAAATAAATGCATAATCACAATTAATCGATGGAGGCACCATATATTATTCCGTTTCACCACATGAACCACATAGAGCTCCATCTGGAGTTCCCTTGCAGTGCTCAGACCTGATATTTCTTGCAAGCTCCTCAACAAATTAGACACGTTTATCGCACTTTAAGCTACAGCGTACTCTCCTTTACCTACATCCCTGCAGCTGCGTAATTTCACAGGAAAATGAGCCATAAGAGAGAAGGAGGGGGGGGGGGAGAAATCATTAACATCAGCAAAAAGTTATTTCAGGCAGAGAGAATGGCTCAATGTGCCGCTCAATGATCAGAGCAGCCAGCAGGCTTTACCGCCTCCTATGTCTCTGCCTCTCTCCTCATCGTCCTCTTACAGCATCTGAAGTACATGATGGGGAAGGAGCACTAAAACACATCTCCTACGGATAAAAAATGAGAGGATATGACAGCAGTAAATTGGCTATATCATCCCCTGAGCTGTACGCCGAAGTCTCCTTGCATGCTGAGTAACCGGAATCCCGTTCTAATTGCTCATGTTTGCTTATTTATTTCTACAGTATTATTTGATCTCCTAATATTTGCCCCACGGTTAAATTCTCGGTCAGCTGCGCTCGTAGGGAACGACACTAAGTAAACAGGAGAAGCCGAGCAAGAAGTGACTGCGAGAGGAGCTGAGAGTCGGAAAAGACACAAGATCTCAGATGCTTTATGCAGCACCTCGGGTGATATCTTTTAAATAGCGCCTTTTTTTTTCTTTCTTTTTTTGTAGCTTTAATGGCACAAAGCAGTTTAAGAGCAGTATAGTCTCTGACCAGAGGGAGGGAGAGATGAGAAGACAAAAGATCTCAGATGCTTTATGCAACACCTCCGTTCATGTCTTATCTCGTTTTGAATGGTGCCATTTTTTTTCATGTTTTTTGTATTTTTAATGGAACAAAGTGAGTTGTTTTTTTTGTTTTTTTTGAGTAGTGTAGTCTATGACCAGAGGGAGGGAGAGGAAGAGAAACGGATGTGACGCGAGTCATGAAATAGAAATCAAAAGCAGCGCTCGGTCTCGGTTGCCGTGGAGTGGACTGGTTATGGTTTTTGGGAGCTTGTATAGTGAATGTGGCCTTGGGCAACGAGCTTCCTGTTGAAAGAGGGGATGCACTATGAGAGTGAAGCAGGCTCCAGATGCAGTATTTGCCCAGACAGCACTTCTCATTTCAAGCATGCACTCATATCTGCTCCTTTCACAGGAGTGGAACTGGAGCAGAGACATGACACCACTGCGGGATGACTCTTTTAACTCTTGAGGAGGCAGTGATAAGGGGGAAAAAAAGAAGAAAAAAAAAGTATTTTTCAAATTAAAAAAAAAAAAAAATCATTTCTTCCGTGATTCCACCGTGGTTCATTCTGTGGGCTGTGATGGAGTCGGAAAAGTGGTTGTTGAAAGCGGAGGATGGACGCCTTAGCAGCTCCAGCACTTCCCCTCCAGGATGAGTGTCGGCAGCAGCAGCAGCAGCAGAAGCAGAGGGAGCGGCGGAGCTGCTCGGCTGGCTGCTCGGCTGGCTGCTCCCCGCTGACTCCCTCTGGCCCCCGACTCAAGGTTGGAGTCCTTCTCAGAGAACGGCGAGAGGGCATTGAACTGCTTGCTGTCCACCTCCTCTTGCTCCTCCTCCTCGCTGTCTTCCATCTGTAAAAGTGGGGAATAACAATTGAGGGGGAATAATTAGCCACAGAAGGCGAAGGCTTGGAGGGATGTTACATCAGCGCAGGAGGACGACGCCTCGCTTATATTCCTTATACATTATGGAACATCAAGGCCGGTTCTGAGGAACCATTAAAAAACATCCGCGCTTGCAAGATTCCTGCGCGCTTTGGCGCGAGGAAAAAAGAAAAAAAAAAAAAAGGGCTGTTGAGCTGCTAAAGAAGACATAAAAACGCTTCCATTCACATAGATTACGATCATCACTGTTAGAAAAAGAAAAAAAAAAAAGAAAATCGCACCGGGTAGGTCAACACCGGATCAGCGCCGACATTTCTCTGATTGTAACTCGGCTCCAAGCCAATCAATCGACCCGAATCGCCCTCCGAGAGCTGATGCGGCCAAACACGCCGGCGCGTCGTCCGTCGCGCGACACCAGCTTCCCCACGTGGGGTCACATTTGCAGCTGTGCACGGGGGGGAGACCGCACACCGTAAGCACACTTGCTGCGCCCCCCCCCACCCCCCCCCCACACACACTGCGGGCGGGAAACAGCTGTCGCCATGGATACTTGCTCCGCCAGCTGTTGTGTAGCAATATCTGCTGTTTCCTTGCAGATGTGAAATTAAAAAAACAAAACAAAAAAATTAAAAAAAGAGAGAAATGTGCACAGTACTGTACCAGTTTTCCCTCATTAAATATTAAATTGCAGAACGCATACAGATGGGTCAGAGGTGAAATTTTCATTTGTATTTACGTTTACGGGTACAGAGTGTAATAATATTAATGGTAGAAACATTCAGCCAGAGCCTCAGCAGTGAGTGGGGTGTTTTTATGTTTATGCTGGAGGAATTATATTCTCTGTTTGTCAGTCCCATTCTTGGGAGCGCGATATTTAAGAAATGCCTGGAGGGAAAGTTTTCAAATTTTGGCACAAAAGTCGATATTTAGGCTCGGGGATGAACTTATTTCGCTGATCAAGGTTCAAAGGTCAAAGTCTTCCTGATGCCACCAAACACCCATCCGGGCGCTAGTCACGTAATTAATGTCTAATCGGCTGAAATTATGAAGCGCTGGTATTTGCTCTTCACACGTTTCATGCGGCCCATTCAAATTCTTCGCCGCACAACAAAAAGGTTGCAAACTGCTACTCGACTGGGCGGCGGCGGCGCACGTCTGCGCATCGTTAATTCTCGTTCTGACTGACTTATCAGAAGGGTCAAGAGGTCGAGATGATGTCTATACCGTTATAAATGTAGCCGCAGGGCCGCTGGGCGCATAACGAATGTGGATGGGAATTCATTGTACTCCTTGAGTGTTATGATGGCGGCGGGATTCAAGGATGAATGGATAACTTGTTCCTCGAGAGAATTTACATCCCTGCTGCACGAACAACCATAAAACCCTTGCGTGCACGAGAGCGGACATTCTTGCGTTTTTGTCGCCTTTCTTATTAGACGTCTAAAATACAACAGTGCTTCGCGGAATTAGTTATTTTAGGAGAGCTTCTCGAAACATTTTAATTCCGTTCACAAACACTAGCCGGGTTTTTTTGTGTGTGTGTGTCTTTTTTTATTTTTTTTTTTTTGTCTCTTTTGTAACATAACAGCAGCTGGAGGTCTCCATTCTCAGCTTGGAACAAAGTAGATGTTTATCCGGGGTGTCGGGTTACCGCCGCATCATTGTTGGGCTGTCAACGAGCTGCTTCTGAAGACCACCATCACCCCTGTCAGTGATGCCCCGGTCGGTAAACAAACCACGACTCTTTCAAAGGATTACTGACTGGCAATTGCAAGTGCCGCCGCTCATTTTCCAAGTGAGTATCAATGAATCATAATTAAAAACTCAAACTGTACGCCTGAATGTCAAACGCAGCCCACCAGTGCGAAGGATTTTGAGGGGATTTTTTTTTTCTTTTCTTTTTTGAGGAGAAGGTGCGGAATAAGAAGGATTAGGATGGTGAGAATACGAGGAATATGAAACAGATGTGCATACATGAATATCAATAGTAAGGGTTGCCGACACCTACGGCTAATCCCTCAGCCCCAAAGAGAGGCGGAGGAATAATCTGAGGTTACTCGGGAAGCTGCTAGGCTGAAGCCACTTCTGAAGTCTGATGATTTCTGCCGCCAATGTATCGACAACCGCCTCTTCAATTTAAAAAAAAAAACTACCGCCGCCGGTATATGAACAAGCAGCGAGCACTCACACTGTTGAATTCAGGCAGCGTGTTAACGCTGACGTGGACCCTCTCCTGGTAGACGCGCGGCGGGGGCTGGGAGGCTGGCACCGGAGTGTTTTCTGCGGGGGGAGGCGCGGAGATTCCCATGGAGCTGATGGCATTGCCTGAAACAAGATCGGCGGGGAACATCTTCACTCGGTCCATGTGATTACTCATCCTTGAGGCGTCACTAAAACTTTATGACATTTGTGAGAATGCCGCAGCTACGGCGGCAAAGTCTGTGCAGAATACATTCGGGCAATTTGGAGCGCTCCTGTGGGTACGGCGGTTATAAAACCAAGCTTAAATTCTGATTAAGTCGCTATCTATTGCGGGTAAAATAATGGCGGAGATGATGGTAATGTAATATTCATAGATTTGGGGCATTATAAGTTGTCTCTGGTGACATTGATAAAAGAAAATACTGTATTATCTAAACGGCTCATGCAAACTGAATATTTCCTACAACTTCCGCTCCATAATAGAAACTTTCAGCAAGTAAAACTAAAGCTATATATAATTTCCTCCGGGATTGATAAAGTGCTTCTGATTATGATTCTGAAGTAGACACAGGAGATGCAAGCTTCTTGTCATCTACCTTGTCACTGAGTACTATTGTTCATCAAAAATGGGTCATTTTGTGCATTCTTTTTTTTTTTGGACATTTTATCAAAAAAAAGGTCCTAATGCAGAACAGGAACCAGCCCGGAATTCAAACAAAACTGAGCCGCGCCGCTCTCCAAAAGCGTTAATAGCAAACTGAAAATATTCCACCACAATCAAAAAGTTCTGCTCTGTGTGAAAAAAAAATACAATAATTGCCTCCAAGATACAGTGGAGTGGAAATATGAAAGAGCAGACATGACTCTGCCTCACTGGAATTTAGACGCAAGCAGAGTAAAAACATACATGAGGTCCAGCTGCACTTGCAGCGGGAGCCTCCTCCTCCCAGCCATGAGTGTCGTCTGCCTCCTCAACACTCCCTGCCTCTGTATCTGAATCCTCATCTTCGTTCCTCACAGTCATTTCTTCATTTTCTGACCCCCCCCGTGCTCTCTCCGGCATTCCGGCCTCTCCTTTTTCAATTCCCTCCTTCCCCGTTAATAAGAACACTGGCGATAGCCTCATTTTAACATGCCCTTTTCATTTTTTAATCGCTGCGGCCCGCACGAGTCAAGATGCGGTGGGCTGTAGGAGCACGTCGCTAATAAGCATAACAAATGTAAACCTTGTGGATTCACGCGTGCCAGTTTCCCTCTTGTCTCGCGCTAAAATCAAAAAACTAATCAAAGGGCGAGAAACGCTCCTGCGAAATCGCGAGCGAGCGATTTCACCGCTGGCTGGTAATTTAATGCATCCGCCCTTGTTGCTGAGTCAGCTCTTGCATACTTTACATGCATTACAACCGTAGGTTAAATTGGTGCGTTTAAACGGGCCCCGCCCTTCGCAGGCTGGCGGGAGGGGGCGGGGGGGGCACAGCCTTGCTGTGAGTGACTAGGTATTCGCGAGATTCCATTGGCAATCATTCACTTT
>CAAKHG010018364.1:4613-14694 GCA_901007715.1 Dactylopterus volitans
GAGGGTTTTTTTTTTTTTTTTTTTTTTTTTTTTTGCGCAGTTGCCGTCATTGATAGGATGCTAAATGTCATGTTGTGGCAAAGAGCTGCAATTATATCTGTGTTAAAAGGTTAACAGAGACATTGTGGCATGAAGGCACAGCGGAGGGAGGGGAATGGAGTGACCGTTCCGCTGGTCACGCAGGAGGCTTTGTTTGGATAGATTATCCTGGAAACGCAGCCGGGTTAATTAGGTTGTCATTTAAGATGGTTCGGGAACGTTGGGGAAAGGAGTCGGGAGAATTTCCCCCGCCCGAGTGAAGTCAACAGCGGCCTCATCGGGGGCGCAGCATCACCAGCTGCAACAATCACCGCCTCGGCCCCCCAGTTTCAAACCCGTGGCTGTGCATCATGGAGTCATTGCAGATAGAAGGGGAGTGTATGTTGTCGATTAGGGCAATTTCAATCGCACTCGAGAAAGGAGGATTCGTTTTGTCAGTGGAAAAACCGGCGCCCGCACAGGCTCAATTACGTAAAATGCACAAAAAAAAAAAAAAAAAAAAAAATTCAAATTAATTCCGCAGATTAGTTATGATCTCTGAGATTGCATTTCTTAATGGAGTCATGTCACTCTGGCAGCGGTGGCCCTTGAGAGGCTCCTCTGAAGCCAGACTTTGCATCATATTCAGAACCGATCCGATCGAGCGAGTATTACATTGTCATGTACGCTAAAGCGGGGAAATTGAGTAGCAGTCGAGCTAAGACGAAACTAATGTTTGTGTAACCGAGCGCCCTGAGTTCGCCTATACTGTATTTATATCCAATAACAAAATAAAAGGGGAGTGGAGACAGGATAACGTAACCAGCCGCTCCTCTTTATTTTCCAATGTGGTCCACACACGAACCAAGCCCGCCCTACGGCAACAACAGAGGGACACAGCTCCTCATTCTCAGACATAAATCCCCCAAAACCAAACGGGCTGTTACACTAGGTTAGCAGTGGATGGCAGATGCTAGTTAAGTTTTGGTAGAATTGAAAGAAGAAAAGAAAAAAAAAATGCGATCGAGTATTTCAAAACAATCCAGCTGAAGGGTATCTGAAGATGTGCAGAGAATGAGATGAGCAGTGGTAGCTCGCTCTCCGCGCCCAATAGAAAAGGAAGAGCAGCGATAAAAATAACCGTAAATAGACACGTATGGCAGAGCCGCGCGATGAGAGCACGCCGTGTGACAGTTGCACCAATTTGCCAGATACGTCTCTCTGCCGCGCTCCTTCAAGTCGCCATTTGCAGCAGTTTCGAAAGTGTGAAATCGCTGGGTAATGAGTTTGTTTTATTGTGTTTGGGAGGAAAAAAAAAAGTCATCACTGTAAAGGCATCTGTTCAAAATTGATAGCAAAATTAATAGCAGTAAGTAGAAAGACTATCATACCTCATTAATTGGTGCGGAGCCAATAAGGCAAAATAATGCAATCACTGCACTTTACACGGTGGACAAATGCTAATATCCAGATTCAGAGAGAAGAACATTCTCCCTCAACTTTATGAAGCACTTTAGCACCTTTTACCTTTTTTGTTTTGTTTTTTGTTGTTTTTTTTCCTGAAAGTTAATAGCTTTGCTTCAGTTTCATAACTCATTTACAGGTGCAGACAGCTGTTTAATGTGGGGGGAAAAAAAGCTTGGAAAAAGTTCGCTAGCTTGTGAGTGTTTAGCAGCTAAAGAAGCACAAAGCCAAAAAGGGACGAATGACGGAAACATGAAGGTCAAGAACACGATTAGGTGTCTCCTCGCTTGCGTTGCTGTGATTGGTTGCTGCGCTGACTGCTGTGATTGGTTGCTGCGCTGACTGCTGTGATTGGTTGTCAGGCCCTGCCCACATGGATTGGTACCTTCTATCCAATTATAATCTTAACAATGCATAGACGAACCCAAACCATGATCTCTCCTGACGTCTTTTTTTTTGTTTGTTTTTTTTTTTGTCATCCACAGCAGAGTAACACCCAATCACAGCGTAATGGCGGCCGGAGGGTTCTATGCAGAGAACAACTGCTGGCGCTGAGTGGCGCTCTGGCAGTGTCGCTAACATCCATGGGTTTCAGCCTCCTCGCTAGCATCCCGCCGCCATGGTCTGCGGTTGTGAGTCGGATTCCGGGTTTGAGGACTGTGGTTGGCCACACACAACACGAGTTACATAAGCCAATAATTAAAAAAACACGGCAAAAATGGATTCGCTTTTCGCCGGCAAGTGAGTTTGAATACTATTTTATTTTCCCCCTGTTATTTCAGAGGATTGCGATTTAATTTTTGTTCTAATAAAGCACTTTGTTAAAGAAAAGTTTCTTGCCTTTTGGTTTAAATCCTTGCGAAAAAAAAAATTCAGCGCAGCATCCCTATCTGACTCGTAACTCTCTTGTAGTTGTGCTGAGTTCCTCTCAAGCACCACAGCTGCACCTTTGGAAAGCCTTTGTTGCCACGGCACAATTCACCGCTTTATTCGGCGGGAGCGTCCACTGCCCATTGTGATGAAAGACGTTTGATTTTATCTTTTCTTTTTTTTCCCCCCCGCAGCTGCTATTGCGTGAACGGAGGTGGCGACGCAGGCCGTCACTCATCGGGCAGAGCGAGTCGACGCAGTCCGCGGTATACGACCACGACTGATGCGTTTCCGATTGCTCAACGCAATTTTGCGTGCCTTTTGTTGAGGGGGCGGGGTTAGCGAAGCCCGGTCCACAATTCAAAAAGTTCCTGCTGTTTTTGCTGGTGCTTTGAAAAAAAAAAAAAAACTGAACTCCAGCAAAGCCAGAATGCAAAGAAAAGAAAAAAAAAAAAAAACATTCAATATCACAGACAATTTGACAGATGAGAACAAAAAAAAAAAAAAAAAAAAACCTGAAGCCCGACGGATGAATTTGCGAGTGCACCCCGCTGGTGGAGCACCGCAGAGCTTTGACTGTCATCACCGACGGAAAGATAAAGGCTTGACTGGCTGCAAACACCCACGACCTGGACATTAAGACTGTGTGTGTGTGTGTGTGTGTGTTGAGGTTTGAGGATGCTGCGACACAATATTGTCTCGCGGTTTCCCATCAGCCGGCTGATGCGGAACTGTCATCGGTGGTTGTCACGAATGTCATTTAAATGCGAGATCCGGCTGTGGCCTCTTCAACATTGGGGCCATGATGAGCGTCATGCAGGCTGGTGGAGAAATGCTTGAAATTTCTACCGCGGGACTTTATTCACCTCTTAAAAACATGAAGAAAAACAAACTCCCCACCTTTGTGACCTCACAGTCCCAATGAGATTTCACATAGTTGTTGGATTTAAAGACTGATTAGGGACAGGGATTACTGGGAATATTGAGCCACACAACTAGACCTAGCTAAAATATAAAAAAAAAAATAAAAAATTAAAAAAAAACATTGCACAACTTTATCAGTACAGCATGGATTTTTTTTTCTTATTGAGGAAGCCATTGGAACTGCTTTTGTTCTGACTTGGCTTCTTTTGTTTTATTGACTGCCGTTTCCGCGGTGACAGTCAAGACACTCTATGGTCAATGGACGCCACAGGAAGGAGCTTTCAAAGTGTTATGCTAAACATCTCTGCTAACTCTCCAGAAGCCGCGACTGTCAACTCGGGGAAGAAGCAAACAAAAGCACGCTGGCAGGTGAGTGATGGTCTTAAACTGAAGGCTTAAACTCAAAGCCTGAGGCTCTGACTGGGAAAGAGTGTTATTAATCAGTATATTTCACTCCTGGAATATACAGAACACCAGCTATTCTGCAAAATGTCATTTCCACCCCCGCCCCACACACACACCCCTCAAAATTGCAACATCCAAAATGAACCCATCACTTTATTCAGCACATTTGAACATTATATATGTTGTTCGTTTAAAACGGTCCTCATCAAATCGCATTTGTTCCTCTGAAAGTAGAGCAACAGAAAGCGTAAATGGAGTTTTTTTTTTTTTTTTTTTTTTTTTTTTAATCAAAATAGAGCTACTGTACTTCAATAACGTTCAAGTGCCACCCACCACTTTTAATGACGTGTAATAGTGATGAGGCGGCCCTGTTTCCATCATTTTTATGCGCATTTTAAAACAAAAACAAACAAATCGCATAGGAACAGGTTGATGGAAAACAAGAAAATCAAAAAATGTAATCTGGTAAAAGCGGTTTGTTTTTATGCTTGCTTGGGGTGTTTGTTTGTTTTTTTTGCCTTTTACAAAAAGGAATAGCGCTTGAGGGGAAGTTTTATTTCATTCGACTCATCTGTTCCTGCGCCGAGAAAGTAAGAAGGAGAAGAAAAAAAGGACAAGAAGAAGAAAAAAGCTGTTCCCAGTTCCATCTTCCAATATTGTGTTGACGTATGTTTTAATGTAGCAACAGATTAATGACTTCCTGGTCTCATCCATAAAATCGCCAGTCATTTTCGACGCAAAAACAGCAACAGGATGCTGCAGTTTGCTTTGTTTCCGCTTTGTGCTTCCTGTATTCCGTGCGTATCGTCGTCCAAACGTCTGAATAACGTTGTTCAGCCTTTTTAATTCCGGCTCAGTTTCGGAGCTCAAAAGTTTGCCTGACAATTAGATAGAATCCGTGATATGTGCCATTTGCTAATTTCCGAGTGCAGGGTGGCTTTTTCAATTAAGTACTTTGCTTCGAAGCCGCTGGTAGCAATGTTTTTCCTCCAAAGGTCTCCTAAATATAGCGCTGCGGCCTCTTTTTTTTTTCTTCGTTTTTTTTTTTAATTTTTCCTCTCCAAAATTAAAGTGCGACATTTCCAGTAATTTGAACAGAATAAACGCCACCCATTCCACGCTCCGACCCACGATGATGCTGATGATGCGGCAGCCAGCCGGCTTATTAACCGAGGCATAGGAGTTTGCGCGCCAGCGAACAGCCGCCGCGGCCGACCCCGATGCAACGTTTATTTATTTATTATTTTTTTCAAACAATCAAAAAGGGCTAAAAGGCACAAATGAACCGAACCGGCGCGGTTCGGAATGCACATAGCGAAACAAAAAAAAAATACTATACTCAACTGCGCAGATAATCACCAAAACGCAGCTGTGGGCAGTGTAAGATATTCAGCCCGAGAATTGCAGGAAGCCATGTGATAAATTTGCGCCACCTCTTCCCGCTCGGGACCGCTTTCGAACTTCCCGGTCATGTTGCCGGCACGCCGGGCGTTCGTCCCTGCAACATGACAAACAGCGATGGTCGCGCAAGAGAGTGATGAAACGAAGAAAGGAGGGGAGAAGAAATAAATAAAAAAAAAAAAGGAGACTCGCAGATGGCATTCAGCAGAGGATATTTTGCTCGGGGGCCAAACTGTGAGACCTCTGTATGCTTGATTCAAAGAATGCCATTTGCCTAGTTACTCAGCAGAGCACAGCGGCTACAGAACATGCTGTAGAAATGTGTGTGTGTGTGCGTGCGTGTGTGTGCGCGAGCCTCAGCCAACCCTTGATATTTTCCACTGCGTCACTCAAGAGCTCGACACCAAAGGCAAAAGTCCTTGACCTACAATCCTCCCATTAGAAAAACACTCTTTGTAGCCGGGAACATTCGGTTAAAAAGGCTCTTCAGCTTAATTGATACGCTCTGATCATTGGAGTTTTGTCTTTTTTTTTTTTTCTTTTCTCTTCTTCTTCTCTCTGCTTCCGTGAGCCTGAACCAGAGGTGGCCGACGGGTTTATTCGATTTCAAAAGGGCCGCGCTAAGTTTGATACGGTGAGCGAGGGTTGAAAATTTTTTTTTTTTTCGACCACACTTTGTTAAAAAGTGTGGTCGAAATACAAGTTTTTCATCGTGTGGAAAAATGTCAAGTTCATGGTTTAGCGCCGCGTCTTTCCAGAGTCGCTCACGAAAGCGAGCCGGTTCACTTGAGTCAGCGTTGCCGGCGCTCGTTAAAGAAGTGTGAGCTTGTTAGCGCCTGCCGCTCGGCGCCCCCTCGCTCGCGGGCCGGTCGCGGCTACGAGCCACCCGGGGACGCTCGTAGCTCTTCGGGTGACCACCAAGCTCCGTGAATATGCTCATGTGCCGCCTCCCTGCTCGTAAGCAGAGGCCGGTGGACGGGCGGTTCTCTCTGGAGGACCACGGGGCGCTTTAAAAAGGTGCTCCAACGTGAGTGACGGCACCGCTGGGGTTTTCGGCCGCCCCGATAACAGGCACCACACCGGGCCTGCCGCGGCGTGTTTCATTTAACCTGCTTATGAGAGTGATTCTGGGCATGTGCGCGGAGTGTGTTTCGTCGTATTCGGGTTAAAACCAGCGATTGATCAGAGTGGAAAAATCATCTGTGTGGCTGAGGGCTTGCTCGAGAGACTAAAGCGGAGAGTGCGCGGACGGTTTAATTTGCATGGCGACAAATACGATGAAGCGAGAAAGCGCTTTGGATTTCAGAAACATTAATTTTCCGCAGGTTAAAAGGACACGCAGCTTCAATGCTGCCATGAATGGGCCGCGTGGGCAGGTGGACCAGAATCAGCAGCAAGTGGCAAAAACATGCAACAGGTTTAATTAAAGTAAAAAAATAAATAAATACTCAAAGAGGATACGAGCAGGGGGAAAATAAGAACACTCGAGAAAACTTAAGAACTAGAAACAAACTGAAAACTCAGATGCACAGAAGCAACACACACATATGAGAACATCAGGGACAGGAGGCATTACACAAGAGAACGTCAAGGGTCAAACAGAGACAGACGGAGACGACGGGAATAAAATACAAACCAAACTAACGACACAATAGGGAACAGGTGGGTAGACCGGCGGGCAAGCAGGGAGCCGATTGGCTAATGAGACGAAAAGGGACCAGGGCCGAGCGGACAAGGACCAATCAACAAGTAAGACCCAGGTGAAGACAACCAAGACAGGAAGTAAATCAAGACGAGAGACGCGAGGGCGGAACTACAAAGTAAAAACAGGAAACACAAACCGGGAGCCTCGTGATCAACTCCAAAACTGGAATTACCAACGAGACTGCGACACGTTCAGTGTTTGTACTGACCCTTTAGGACAGCGTGCAAGCGCCACACTCACCCTTTTTGCTGTTTTGGAGTCTCATAACAATAAATCATATCCACGAGGTTGAAGATATTTTGAGTGACCTGAGAAAATCAGAGTTACCATACCGATTTGGATAAAGAACTCAGGGGCCCATCTAGATATAGAAGGCAGATGCGCTGCACCTGAAACACACAGCGCTGAGTCATGTTAAACCACCTGGATTCGGTAGAAGTGACATATTTCTTTACGAAAGGATAACAGACAACCAAGAATGCCTGGAGGAATGACGCATTCTGGGCACGTGCACACGCACACACACACACACACACACACACACACACACATATATATATATATTATGTATGAAACAACATCATAGTTCATTATTCAGTTTGAAACTTTGTGGTTCAGGAAGTGCAAGAAGGAAAGGACACAGGTAAAACTAAAAAAATAAAAATTATATTTATTTATTACACAATATATTGTGCAGTGAAATATTTTCACCATGACATAAATCTCTGGTTAAATCTTATCTGGAAATTGTTAGTTCGCCCTGGTGCTCTTATATAAAAAAAAAAAAAAAACACAGTGTAGATTGAGAAGGTCCAGGGAAGAGCTGCAAACATAATTGCAGGTTTGAAAGAGATGTCATACAAAAAGATGTTTATAAGCTCGTCCATGAAATATATCCAATCATCCATTTCTGGAATAAAAGGTATGATTAAATAAGGAATTCCCATCATGTGTTTATGTGAAAAGAGAAAAAAAAAAATCTTAAAGCATTGAATGAGCTTCCAGGAGATGTGGTAAGCACCCCGAACATATACATTTTAGTATTTTTTTCTTTACTTTTATCATTATTATCTGCTTGAGTCTGGAATTGAGATTTTTATTATCATTGTTATTTTTTTTATCTTTTTTTTTACATCTTGCAAATTGTCTGATGAAATGTAATTACAGACCCGGAGGAGATGGTTCTGCAATTATCTAAATATAATATTTAACCCTGCCTTTCAATGGTCACCTCTCTTCGCAAGTATTTCTTTTTGTATTCAGGGATAATTATGCCACAATTTTTTTTTTTTTTTTTTTTTATCGAGAAAAACAAAATCAAAAATCTTATGAAAAACACTGTTCTGCTTCCTTTTCTTATCCTTTCCTTCCCCCACTTCCAACGTTTACTTCTTAACCCCCCTTTTTTTTTTACTTGAATTAATGAACCTAAATTCCAGCCCTAACCTTTCTCCCTTCCTACTCCCACTCACCCTACTCCAAAACTTTTTTGTTTGTTTTTTCTAACTATTTTATTTAAGAAAGAACAGTGACGGTGCATATTGAACGTTCCCATGTAAATATACAACATTATAGCCAGTGACTAATTTCCATCTTTAGTCCCTGGGGGCAGGTTGATGTTAAGTACAAGAACATTCAAATAAAAGAGGAGAGGAAAGAAAGAAAAAGAGGGGGGGTAAGAAAACTGTCCAATAAAAGTACAGCAGTCAGATAAAAAAAAATGGGCATAAAACCCAGCGCACTTGACGGAACCAGAATTTGGGGAGCCAATAGGGTGCTTGAGTGCTAAAGTGTTTAGCACTCGAAGCACTTTCGCAGCTAAAGTGCGAGGTGGTGGAGTATCCAAGCCCGCTGGCGTTATCGCATATTTTGACGGGTTCCTTACACACATGAGCGTGCAGGTGTGATTGCGCAAGGGCGGCTCTGACCCGAGATGACAGCCCCGACAGGCAAGGCCACACATTACAGCAAATAAATGCACGCAGCACGTTCAGAGGATTACGATTGGAGATCTAGGAACTGTGTTTTTAGGCGTTCCGTTGCTGGCTGCCCAAAAAAAAAAAAATTTTTTTTTTTTTTTTTCCCCCCTGAATGGGACCAGACAGTCACCTCTGGATCCTGCTCTGGTTGACTTGTTTGGGTTTTTCTTTACGAATTGTGTTTGTCTCTCTCTCTCTTCACCATCGGCGGACTGCGTCTTGTTTGTGAAACAGTCCACGTCCGCCCAGCTCTGCTCCTTTGGTCTCTTCAGCCAGTCGGATCCCCCGTCGTCCTCGTTGGCCAGTAAGCTAGTTCTACTAAAGTTTCTCTTGTTTTTTTGGGGTTTTTTTTTTTGCTCCGGTCACCTTGTCTGACTCCTTATCTGTTCATTTTGTCAGCTTAATTGGTCAGTCCGCCTGCTTTGTTCCTGCAGTTGGGTTCCCCTGCCTTCAATCACTGCTGGTCTTTTGTCCGGAAGTCAGGGTCAGCGTGGCTTTGAAGGATCAACCCCCGAATGCCACATAACGCGCCCGGTCCGGCTCTGCAAACTGCAGACTCACCTTTTTCGACAATCACCAGAAACAACTGCCGTCTCAACCCCCCGAAATCTTTAGCCTTTGGGTCCGGTTGAAAAGTTTCACCGATCTTTTAGCGATCCGATCAAGTTGCAACGCGGATTTGCTGACCGTTGAATGATGCAGTTCAGGAGTTTTCCTCTCTTTCCTGCTTCTGGAGGAGCCCAGCACCCACCTCCTCCCCCGTGAGGTTGGGAGATCTATCAGTCCATTTGAGCCGGTGGGTCCTGAATCACCCGGGTTAATGATTCGAATCTTCATACCGAATCACGAGTCCGAGGTCTCCATTAACCCAGAGTCCTCTGGCTGGCTAATGTCTACGAGGCCCGTTAGCGGACTCACGCGGAACACGGCGACTCGGATGGTTCGTCAGCGAATTTAAGTAAACACTGGTAATTTTTATGCGGCTGATATCATCATCACCATAGCATGTGCGTAAGATGCGATTTTTTTCATTCATTTTTTTTGTTTATGCTTATACCTTTTGCACTTTTTGCATTTGTTCAGTTTTGTGTTTTTGTTTATGTACCTATTTAAAATTATTTATTCTTAGTCCGTTCCTAATTTGCACACTTTGCATCTTTGCTGCATTTCTTGCCATTTCTTTTATTTGTGTTTTATGCTTGTAACTCAACTGATATAACTTTTGTACATTTTTCTTTCTTTTTTTTTTTTTTTTTTTTTGGTCCTATTCGGTTATTGCTTTACATTCAACCCACTTCAGCATTGGCCAACCCAG
>CAAKHG010018366.1:0-14186 GCA_901007715.1 Dactylopterus volitans
CTTTGTGTCATCAATGCACAATGGTGGGATGACTGAAATATTAGGGACATCTCTTGGTATAGCCCGCTAGAGTTAAACACATCATCACAAATGACCCAAGTCCCAAAAACAATCATTAAAATATGTCAACATCTCTCCCAAAAAACTCAATAAAAATTCAACATAAAACTCCACTTGAAGTGAGAATTTATTGCAGGGGTGCAGTATAGTTGCATTATAGTCTACAGTAAACATGCAGTGCTCTTAATGTTATGGTTGATTGGTGTATTTAAATAATTTTGCTTTCATATAATGAACACGGGTTTGATGCTCGTAGAAAAAGAATATCGGAAATATTTCTACAAGCTTTTTGATAGTCATTACTTACCATCTCGTACCGGGCACGTGAGCGTGCACTCTGGAAACGTGCAAACTCTCGCCGGTCGTGAATGGTGATGACCAGCTTCCAAACAGCGAGCAACACCACCCCCACCAGCAGGATGCTGCCCACCACTGCCAGCAGCACCATCAGGGCGTCTGGACCGCCGCCACACTCTGACACAGGAAAACGGATAATAAAGCCGTCAGATATATTTTGCATAAAATTTATTCCTGCAATTGAAAGTGCCTTCTTGAGAGAAATTTGGCACATAAGCATTTCCAAAGATATACGGCCATCAATTATGTATGAACAAAGCTTCATCAGTCACCCTGCTGGTTGTCATTGTGCACATACAGTTTGGAGATTATTACAGACTTAATGCCCTCAACTTAACTACACCTTCAACAGGTTAATCTGCCTGAAGGTTTGGCTTGTAACAGATGAATCAAACTTTGTTATGGCAATGTTGAAGAGCCGTCAGATGTTGTGATGTTTTCACAATTACAAAAAAACAAGATTAATGAAATAAATTGTAATGATCGTTTAATGGTACTAATGCATACATTTTATTGGTGGGGGCCGATTTAAAGTTAAACAGCCACTTTTGATCACTCCAAGCTTAGAAATAACATGCCTGGCCACTAGCAGTTTTAGCAGCTAGCATGGAAAAACCCTGATGTCACCTTTAAAGGATTGTTCATCCAAAAATGAAAATTCACTCATTATCGACTCACCGCTATACTAATGGGCACTTTAGGAGTTTCAGGGTTAAACAACATTACAGCCAAATCCAACACCATTGAAGTAAACAGCAACCACTTCTTGAACCAAAAAAAAACCCCCCAAAACAAAACATAAAATGCCTCCATTCTGCTCCTGTGGTCTCATTCAAGTGTCCATAAGTCCCGACATTCAAATTTGACTTGAAACAGTGTCATTTACACCACGCTTTTAGCTTAAATAATTGCTGTTATCCCACTAGATAGGGGCATGTTCATATTTGTACACACACTCTCACCCAAGTAGCGCAAGCCGAGGCGAGTGTGGTGTGTGTGTGCACAAATGTCAACCACAATCGTTCACTTCAATTGTATCGGATTTGGCTTTGATGCCATTTAGCCCTGAAACTCCAAAAGTGTTTTGTGAACTCAAACAGTTCACCAAGCCCTCCACCGCTATGGTGGTGAGTAGATAACAAGTGAATTTCCATTTTTGGTTGAATTATTTCCTTTAAAAAAAACAAAACAACATTTGCATTATATGCTGCTGTCCGCAAATACATCCTAAAAGCACCTGGTTCTTGGAAGGTGTAAATTTCGAACCTAAAAATCATTGTGATAAAAGACATTTTCATGCAAGAACAGCTTTCCTTTGTTGTCGTTTGAGGTACTGACCGGGCTCTTTAAGAGCTGTGAGGATGGATTGTCCACTGGCGTGCTCAGAATATGTGAACTTCATCACACAATCGTTGTCTGTCTTGTAGAGACAAAGAACAGCGCCGGGCTCGTCCGTCTCTGGAAGGGAAGAAACGGACAGAAGGCGAGAGAGCAAACAGCTGACATCAGTTGAAGAAACGCCAATTGGGATATTTACATATCGACATACAGTATGCAGCAGCAGTCACCAATTAGTTATCATAATATTACCTTCTTTATGTAGCTTTAAATCACAGAATGAATCCATAAAATAAAGAGGTCAGAAACTAAATGAAACTGTAATTTTCAACTTAATTAGCTTTTTCGTTCAGTACTAATTTGCCTTCCCTGTGTTTTTTAAAAGTTGTATATATCGTTATCAAGTCTGGCTTCAGTTTCATGAACAGAGAGAAAAGGAGAAAATGAGATAAGACTCGCAGGGAAAAACAGAAAACAGTCCGCGCATAATCCGAATGCCTTTGTTGTAACATCAACTTGAAACAAAAAAGTGCATTCCCAGAGAGAGACATTCATATTCAAGGTGCCAATGTTTTCATGAGGGAGGGTGAGGTCAGACTGCCCTGGTCCACCCCACCCTCCACCTTCTCCTCCCCCCCGTCTCCTCAGCCCATCGTCTATTTCATGCTCAAAGTATCTGGAATGTACATGTGGAGTCCATTAAGGCTGGTCAGATGGCTGAATTAGCAAGGAATGCTATGAAACACGCCAGATCTGAGCCAGGGCCATTCTGGGCCAATAGGGAATGCTCTTATAATACTAATATGGAATGCTATAACTCCACTCGTAACATTCTGCCATGCATCACTGTGCACTTATCAATGCAGTCCCGCGCTTGGACTGTTTCCAGCCAGGCTGTGAGGTATGTAAACAAATACTTAAGATAAACACTTGGCGTTTACAGATTAGGTCCCAATTAGTGAGCTCAAATATGGAATCCTAGGCTGCGAGAGCTGCGGCGTGCTGTAGCTGGCGAGTGGTTGTGTCGTGGGTGACTGTATTTACTGGAGAGCGAGGATGTATACGACCCCCTTTGAACCAAATGAGGTGTTTGGTGGGTGGTGTGTGTTGCTGCCTGCTGTGTAAATGAGCTTGAGGAGCCGTGAGAGGCCCAGAATGCCACCTGCCACATAATAACATGATAACATCAGGACATCACTGACCACTGGGTGTGTTTGCACCACTAAGCACTAAGTGGTCTTTAATAAGACGTGAAGCAGGGGAACCGCAGAGCTGTGCATGAGAACATGAGGTCCAAACTGTCTGCTAATGTCATCTTTTTAAGCATTTAGGGGGTTATTTTAAAGTTTGCTTCCCACTGTTTATGTCCATTTAGGTTGGGGGACTTTTGCATCGCGGAGTGATAACCAGCCGTGATGTCAACAAATACTGCCAATGATTCTTATTCAGCACACAAATGTTGACATCATTTAGCACATTGAACCACAACATCCAGTCTCCTCACACCTTTTGCTTACCATTATCCATGCGTATTCTTATTTCTAATGGGCATTGTCAAACACTGGCAGATTTTAATTCAGTGCACTGCAGTACAGTTCTGTTAAGATCATATGCATGACAACAGGGACAAAAGTGCATAAGCTCTGCTCTGTTGACAGGCTTTATGTCCTGTGGTAGCAGAAGAATTGCAATGTGCCAAATTAAAAGGTGGCGCTCTTCTGCAGCGCCATCAGCTGGTGTGTCCTCGTCTCCACCAGCATTTAGCAGCTGTAGCCCTTAGCATGGGCAAGTTCACTCCACTAAGGCGGCGGTTTGCCGTCCTTGCAGGACTCTGAGGCGTGCAGCTCATCCCTCCCATGCTGGCAGGATGCTGCGGTCCATCGGGATTCAAACCTCACGCCACAAAAACAGTTTCCTTTCATGTTGCTGACCCCATTAGCAAAGCTCAGGACCCCCGCTGACACGCCTATTATCCCCTTCCCGCACATTCTTTTTTGTTTGCACACTTCATCTTAAAAACAGATATTTTGCACGGATTTTTTTTCATACATTGCAAATATTTCTATCTCGCATCTTGCTTGCAAAACTTGAATGGACAGATATGTTACGAGAAGTCTTTGTGTTGTGAAAACCTACCTTAGACTTCATTGACATGTGTTCATCAACTGAAGACTTAAAGCCAAAAAGAGGCAGGATAGTACTTTAAGCATGGTGAGAATGTCACTTACATCAGAGGCATTCGCTGTGTCACATTAGTTGAAATCAGTCGACCTCTTACAATGACAATAACGGCGACTCTGATTCTGAATTTCGGCACACTCCCAACATATTAAAATGCAGTTTCAAATAGATTGACAGACAAGTGGGTACGTAATGCGAAAAATTAAACTTTCGCAGATGTCACAGATGTGGCTTATTATTTTCTCGGCAGCCAGCTGGTGTCTGTATGTGAGTGTAGCACTTACTGAGAGTCTCCACAGTGATGATTTCATCCTTGCACAGGCGCTGGCAAGTCTGGTTGTCTGCAAGCCGTCCTGAGTTGAAGAGCCGGCACTCGATACACTCTCTACAAATAAGAGAACTAGTTTAGTGGAAAAGCCTCTACAAAAACTGACTTTTTGATTTATTCTTGAGCACACACCTTGACAGGCCATTTATTATAACACTTTTCTCTTTGCTCTGGGTAGGACAGCTGTCAAGAATGCCCCCACATCAAATGCAAATGCATCAGGTTTGCTAAAAATGGCATTTGAACCTCAACAGAGACATACCGACATCAGCAGAATGCTGTGATTAACAAAGCCCGTCTTTAGAAACATTCAAACTGCGTAATTGATAGTATTGAAGGGTTCATGTGGACTGGCAATGGCACCTCCTCAATGTTACAAGGAACTGATACAATAAAGTCAGGAAATTCTCATGTTTTCAAAATTTCTGTATACACACGGAAATTTTTAATTCCTGCAATCACGTCATCAACTTTGGCTGCTTGACTTAATCTGACAAATACCATCTAACTGGCTGCGCAACTGCAGCACATCCAGCGGACGGAGCGGCGATGACCTGCACTCGAGTCTGGGCAAAGGTCAAAGGTTGTTCCACGAATATTGCTACTGCCCTGGAAAACCAGAGCCATGTGTATGTAAGGAGGTCTGCTGAGAAGACACAGCAGTTATTCTGCCCTCACAGAAGACCATTCACTTCACAAGACGCCTCACAGACGTTTAACCTGAACCTCAAAGAGCCCGACCTGCCACTCTGAGGTCGCAAATGGCACGGCAGTTATCTGAACAATTCTCTTTTGACTTTGTCACCGAGCTGAGATAAGTCCAAAAGTAGGCGACTTGTGTGGAGGTTTTGACTGAGGTTTTCGGATCTGAGGGTTGGACCTCCGCCCTCACTGACTGACTGCGTCACATCTCTGATGCAGACTGCTCAGATCAGATTAATGCACCGTGTTTTCTGATTTTCCAGCCCGATCTGCTGGCGTGAATGCAGCCACTTTACAAAAACGAGCGCAGTAATAGCTGACTGGCAATCTTGCTCCACCCTCTCCATCTATGGATGTGAACACTGCTTTTGGTTTTTACCTTTTAGTGCCACAGGCGTCAGGGCAGGTGGGGCATTTTTCACAGGTGTCTCCAAAGGCTCCTGGCTGTGTGCACTGGCAGCGGCCGCAGACACAGTTGCCCCGTTTGCTGCACATCTGACCATCGTCTGAAATGCACGACGTTGTCTCTGTGGAGCAGTTGCAGTTGTCGCCAATGTAACCAGCATGGCACTTACACTCTCCACAGTGACACTCTCCATGACCTGCCGAAGAGGGAGAGAAGAGGAAGTCAGCATTGTTAGTTGAACAGCTGTAATACCCTGATCAGAATCTGAGAAAGAAATTATTTATTAATCCTGGAGGAAATAGTATAGGGACTGATGTAAGGGATTCATTGTGTGATCTGCTCAAGGACAGCGACATCCACAGACAAACATGAATGAATATTGGAAGGAATAACCCATAACGCTGTTTGACCTGACAGTAAGAGGAAGGTTTGAGAAGCAGGGAAATTCTGTTAGCTGCCTGCTGATGTATTCACTTTTTTTTTTTTGGAAAAAAGAATGGAATAAAGCAGAATAGCAGCTTGGAATTTTAATATCATATCATAAATTTTACATCATTTACTTCCTCATTTTGCATAAGAATACAGCACATGTTCAAGAAATGTGGATTTCCTTAAACACCCACTCACCCCACACACACACACACACACACGCAAGTGATTGCTGCTGCCAAACCATGGGCATTGATATGCTGCTAGACATGCCAACATTCATCTTGGAGGATTTTCCACAGGATTTTTGAAGCTGGCTGCATGGATTAGCAAACATTCACCCAGAACAGCTTCGGTGATCTGGCGGGTTTCTTTCACTTCTCCTACACCAAGCCCTAATAGCATTGCTTTATGAACACATGCGGAAAGATCTGATTCCATGTGATATGTGCTGAGGAATCAGATATGAGGCTCTTGGAGGCCAAAAAAAAAAACAGATTTGGGCCACAACAGCATGAATATATAAACAAGGACAGCACGGCAAGTTGTGAACCATTTGGCATTTAGTCACACTCCAAAAGCACCAACAAAAGCACGCATACCGTATGCACATCTCTGAACGAGGATGTCAAGCATTTTTGAGGCATTAATTGAGGTCGGCGTTACAGGTTGT
Source organism: Dactylopterus volitans (assembly GCA_901007715.1). Taxonomy (NCBI): domain Eukaryota; kingdom Metazoa; phylum Chordata; class Actinopteri; order Syngnathiformes; family Dactylopteridae; genus Dactylopterus; species Dactylopterus volitans. Next base: position 6,475 of record CAAKHG010018366.1, read on the forward strand.
TGCACAAACATTAGCACTGGTTTAGGTGCTCAACTTCTGATCCTGTTATCTCATGTTATAAAGACTGAACGCTACCTCTGTAATTCATCTCACTCTCTGCTGTGCTGAGACTTGCTGCCTTCTCAGATGCACTTGAGTGCTTTTCTTATGATTCATTCATCAAAAAACTAAGACTAAAAGCATATTTCAGAGACTATATTAACAAACCCTTTTCACCACGAAAAACGAAGTGATAATCGGTGAACACTCGACACTCTTCAAGACAGTGTGATCTTCCTCTTACATGGTGAACAACTGGAGCAGGTGCAGAGAGCCTGACAGCAGTGACCTAATCCACACCGACCACAAGCTGGAGAAAGCTGCTGCTTTTGTAACACGCTCAACAACTCTGCTGGCACAGATCCAATGGAAGGCCAGGCTTTGGGTGATATTTGTATCCCACTGGGTTATGTTGATGCAGTGAGTTGTCCTGGTTTGTCTCAGTGGCCTCACTCTGACACAGCAGACTGGTTTAAGACAAGTGAAATCCTTGATTGGGGGCGTGAGGGAGGAGTGAAGAGGTGCAACAGCTGCACTCACGGAAGCATCACTTGACAAGCTCATTTCACGCCAATTGCTCCAAGACCCTCCACAAAGACCACGTTCAGTAAGTTGCTATCATGGTAAAGGAATGGACAGATGGGCGGCGGGAACACCATCATATCAAACTGCAGGCGAGTCACATCCACCAGTATTAAGAGACAAGCGCATGGCAACAGCAGGCACTGACAATAAATAATCCTGAGGTGGCAAACTATGCTAACAGAATTCCCAACTGGATCTGAGCTGTTGTAAAATGCAACATGTGGCGTTGTTATGGCACTCGGGGCCTCCCAGCCCCGAGCTGTGTTAAACCAACACAGCCGTGTGGGAATTTTCCTGGACACAATCAGGGAGGTTCAAAGTAAGTCACACCAGTCATGTATCGTTCTATACATTCATCCGCTAACAGAAATAGTTTTCCCAATACCGTGAAACTGCCTTTTACTTTTCCCTTTATAAACACTTCAAATGGAAACCTCCGTGCGAGGAAAAAAATGGGTCACAAACAAATGAAATCACTCGTCTGTAGGAGTGGTGGCTCATTCCATCCAGCCCACATTAATGACAGTCTGGGATAAGAACAATCGGAGTCTGCTGCCACCTCAGACACAGCGGAGAAGGAAAACAGAGCCAGCGGCATGATTAGACCCAGAGCTGCAGTGAAGTTAGAGACTTCGGAACACGGACGGGAAGCATTTAATTTAATCTCCATCCAAAAGGTCATGGTTGTGCAACAAACTGTCTGGATTCACAGACGAGCAATATCCCTTCCTTCTATTTTTGTATAAACAGCTCTGAGTTCATAATTATCCAGAGCTGCGTGTTTTTTAAATGTGGAAAAACTGATCAGGCTGGTTTAGAGCCCGGAGCACCACTCCCAAGCCTCAGTCAGCGGGGGCTGCCATGACAAGTGGCATGAGGCTGAGTCACGGTACCAACCCTGCTAACGCCGACTTTGAGCGGTGCTGCTGGGGCATTCAGGCAGCGAGGAAGTGTTCTTGTGAGAGTTTGTGGGCTGTAAAACAATCGCAAGTGCAGCTGCGTTGACAGGGACTAATTGTCGGACAAGTCCTGACAGGGCAGCTACCACATCCTCCGTCTGCAAACGCTCCTCAGCTCATCATGTTTTTTTTTTGAGAGATCATCTGTGTCAGTGGATTACTGAGCATTGGCTGTTCTGAGCAACTTTAAAACTGCACTGGATCAGTGTTATCTTTTTTTTTTGGGGGGGGGGGATACAACTACTAAATATGTCATTTTGAGGCTGAAAAACAAGTTTGTAAAGAATTTATAACTCCTAGAGTTCATCTTTTAAAAGAATATCTTGAGGTTGCCAACTTTTTATAAGCCATCATGAGTTACTCGTCTCTGCTTTGTCAAGTTATGGTCCGTGAGTGTCTGTATCTTAGCAACAACAGCGTTGAGCTCATCACATCTCAAGAGGCGTCCCAAACTGGCACCGCTCAGCACGGCATCAGCCCACATCCGATAGCCATCGCCATGCCTGCAAACTTGTTTGGAGCGAGAGCCGATTCTCTTCATCCTCCCTTCCTGCTTTGCTGTTCAGCTTTCAAGTCGCTCCGTTTCTTCTGCCTGTGCGTTTAAGCCACTTTGACTTGTTGCTTGAGTTGAGACTGAACACTGCTGCTCACAAAAAATCAATCAAACAAAAAAAAAAAAACCAACCCAAAACGCGACTGTGGCAGAGGTGGAGATATGAAATGCGTTCAGATCATCCAGAACTCTTTTCCGCTCAACTTTTCCATGACGTTGCTTGTAGACATCCAGTCAGCAGAGGGAGGAGCCAGCAAAATCCAAAAAAGCTTCTGCCCTTTTGACATTAGGCCGCTATTACATCTATGCAGACTATCCCTTCCCACATGTGTTGAGTCGTGTACCAGTTCACGGTCTCTGTTGGCTCTGTTAGCCATCAGACCAGGATGTCGGCGTGTGAAAGTGTAAGAGAATGAGAAAACAAAACAAGAGTGCTGAACTCGGAACAGCAGCTGGGTCTCACTTCCTCTGCTGGGTGGATTACTGAGTTAAATCACATCTTTTATCGCTACCGCTGAGCTGCCCAAAGAGAGAGAGAGAGAAATACAGACTAATCTTGCACCTTCATGTCCTGCCTTTTTTCACGATGATTAAAAGCACCAGAGCAAACTGACCTTGATGTGAGATTCTTTTGAAGCAGATAGAAACCCAAAGATCAACATAATACAGCTATTGTACATAACGATCATTCAGTCAGCAATCAAGCTCAATATCTGCACGTTAGCTTTTATACATATAATAGGAGCAGCTTTAGAAGATACATGAGATGGCATAGTGTCAAATACTGAAAAACTGTCTGTCCCTCCAGTACAGTTTGTGGCTGGCACCCCCAGCTAGTAAAGCTCATGTAAATCCAGATCATAGGTTCACCAAATTGTCAGACTGGAGGCCTTTAAAAGCATAATTATGGGATCAAGAGTATATTTTCCAGTTAACTACGTCAGCACGAGATAAAGTACAGACACACATGTCTGTTAATGCATTCCTGGATTTTCTGCCTGCAGACACGCTTGATTTCATCAAAACAGGCTTCAGTCAATAGTTGGAGATTATAACATGTGGAAATGAATTATTGGGTTATTTTTAGAAAAGCAACTGTTATACCATGTATTGTGTCAGAGAGCAAGAAGTAGAGCTCTAGAAAACCTAGACTAAACAGATTCGATTTTTTTTCATTAATGTTCCCATAGCATTCTATTTTTGACATCTGAATAAAAAGAAAACTACTTCATGCAGGACCACATATTCACTGTCTACCGTGGCTGTGGGGGATTAAATTTAGATGTGTAATCCATCAGGTGGTTCATGGCACTGGCTTTACCAGCTTTTTCCATTACAAGATGCGACGCCTCAGTGTAACTGGTCGTCATAGGGACGTCAAGCGCAACTGCTGTGAAGTTCAGCGCAACAGAAACGCACAGAACAGCACAGAGAAAAACAAGAACAGGTGAGAAACAACGGATGATAGGTGGAATTTGTGTTTGATTCTCAGTATGTTTAATCAATTTAAAAACTGCAGCTGTTATAATAGTTTTGTTGTTTAACAATGGCGAACGGGCTCACGCTGCTCAGCGGCGCGTTGATCACGCGATGGCGGTGCGACGATTCTCTCTGACCGATCAGTGGTGTGCAGTGTTTTAACGTCACCTTGTAGTACTTGATAGTACCTCTGGTCAGTCCTTTTTGGAACCCCAGCAGACCAGGTACTAAAAAAAGTGCTAACTTACATTTTTCCTTCTGGAAAACCAGAGAAGGCGGGTAGAGCCGGAAAAGCATCATTAAACTTAACTTCAGTCATTTTACAGCAGCTTGATGTCATGTTTACTCATTCAACCTTCTGCTTCGGATGTTAAAAGTCAGGGCCAAAATTTCAAGATGTAACGAAATTTGTAACAGACAACATTTAACACCAACCTCCAAACATCATGTCCAAAATGCAACTGTTCCCATCAGAATTGAAGCAGTCCATTTAAAAAAATATACAATCATTGTTCCTTGCCTGGACAAATCTGCTCCAAAGCTAGCTCAGTCACCATGATGGACTCAGTAACCTTGATTAGGAATGCAGCCTCTGATATGATGTGGTAGCATGTAGAGTGAACGTCTGGTATGAGGTCAATAACACTCCTCTTTCTAAAACAGAGAGAAGCAGTGACTTCCTGCAGTGGTGGTCAAAGAGTAGCCTGTGTCCCAGCCGCTGTGGTGTGTTTGTGTGTATAAGGAAAGAAAACATAACCTCGACCTGCCCAAGTTGCACTCGGAAGCATCGCCGCATCTTCTGCTCTTGGCTGAGCCTGACGAAAGCTCCACGGAATATTTGAAATACCTGTGGCGCACCCAAATTACCTTCAACACATGGAAAATGTATGTATTTGAAAGGGGCAAGTAAAGAGGAAATAAGTGGATGAAAAAGGTATTCAGGCTCTTTCAATTGTTTCCTGAGGGAAATTACTGCAGGACTGAAATACCTGCATATAATTTAAAAAAAAAAAAAAAAGAGGAATGAATATATGCATTCAACTCATCCCCCAATTCTAATGCCCAGTGGAAGGGAGGGGTTTTAAATATTGTTGGATGATCTGACAAGAACATGAGTTGGAGCATGCTAATGCCTATAGGCCTCAGCTTTGAGGTAAACAGTTGCAGGCCTTCTCAAGGCCCACAAACCACAGGAAGAATGGATGAACTAAAGAATGGATGGAGTAACTCCTATGAGCCCTTGTGTCATTGCAAAAGCAACAGAGTTGGTCCAGAGTGGCTGTGATCAGCTTTCCAGCTACTGCCTGACCAGCAACAAACAGACTGCATGGGCAGATGCTCTTTGTCTGAACATTTACCAGGCTCCACACGAAATCCAGCAAATATAACCACTGTATATATGCCTTCGTTAATTGTTTCATACAGGTCTATGTAATGTTTCTTGTGAAAACAGCTAACTGATTGCCCAAGCGGGGGACCACCTCACCACCTACCTGAGTGACTATGAGACTGAATGATTGCCTACTTAACTACATAACTGACTGACTACAAAAATATAACATTTGAGGTCAAATAATACATATTAAAATGGAGCAACTGTGAGACAGTTTCATTCTCCATTTAATATCATTTTTTTTATATTATGTGTGGTGATGTTAAAAAAAAAAGAAGAGTGCATTCATTTCAGAGGTTTCAGGCAAATATACTATAGCACGCAGCCCCTCCCTGATGATGGGAAGGAGCACAGACTGTGGCTCAATAATGAGCACTCTGACAGCAGAACAATATCACCAAAAACCTCTCAACTTAATTACACAGTAGGCTCTGGGGTAGGATTACTATTTGGTAAAAGGCTCAGCCTAGCCCTGTAGGGTATTTTTCTCTACAAAAATTAAACAAAAACCACCCCAACTGTACATTCAAAAGTAGTTCAGGGTCACAATTTGCGGGTTTGTTTGATTTTAACTTGAAATACATGTACACACTCACGCTTATTTGTAACTTCAGAGGATACCATCGATGGACTTCATCATTTAAGTCTTTCAGACCTTTTAACTGCACATTAGCAAAGCACTTCCTATCAGTGAAAAATGGGTGGAAACAAGCGAGGCTTTCATAACCGACCCACATGCACAAACAGCAGTGAAACCCTCAAAGTGAGTCCTGTGGAACATCTGGAGTGACCTTAGCCTCTGTTAACAAGCAAAGTAAGCAAGCAGTCAAACTGCTGATGTGGCATTAAAGATTGTGTTCTTTCCAACAGAAAATTCACAGACAGAATAAAAGCAAACTGTCTGACTTGAGAAATAAACATAAACATCCCCAACACGCACAAAATCAAGCAGGATATTCAGAGTTCCCTGGTGGACACTCAAGATTAAGCGTTGCTCTGTTTGTCATTCATAAGGAATGATAACTGATCCTCCTTCGGAGCTTAACCTAAGAGCTTCAATGCATACTGTTCTGATAACACAACCGGGAGACACAACACACAGAGGCCATTTTTCCAAACTCAAGAGCTACTGACGTTTTTCCTACCCTGGAAGGAAAACTCGACGGAGGGAGAGCAGAGCAGCAGTAACTGTCATCCAGTCTGAGGGACTACATACCTCTTAAGATTAGTGGCGCTTCAAAAAGTACGTAAACTTTTAAGCCAATGGATTACGAAGATGTGAGTTACATGCTGTGAGATTAAAGCGGGCCTTTGATGTGTCTTTGAAATCCAGATAGCGCAGTCAGATTTAGAGGCCGAGGACACAGTGCCAACATCCTGCTGGATGGCCAGGACGTTGGCTCGCATGAGCAGCATGTGCAGAGCACCAGAGCAGCAGGCAGGAGAGGTGGGACGTTCACGGTGAGACCGACAGGCAGGTTTCTAGATGCCATTCCCCTCATGGCAGTCACTCCTCATTTCTCCAGGATCAATCTTTACTGTACACCATGAAGTCAACAAGAGAAGCAAAGCCCTTCGTGTTTCTAGGTTACATGTGGAGCCATAGCCCAGTGGTGGTCAGCCAAGCTGCCCGATTCTTCCGTCTTTGTGGAGGACTTGAGAAGTGCTCTCCCTGACAAACAACCTTTTTTGCTTGAATTTGGCCAAATGGCAAAATCTGGAGGAGTCTCGTTTCCACCCCTCCTTCACTTCACATTGATGGAGCCTGATGAGCTCCTGGGAAATAAAAGTATTCGGTTTTTATATCCAGCGACAATTTCTGATTGCAAAAGGTTTCCACAGAATTCCTGAGACATCGTGCCTGGGTTTTTGGTTTGTAAAGCGAATGTGAACTGATGGCATTTTCACTGCGATGATCTCGACTTACAAAAGCAGGAAAAGCCCAAGTGTGAACACTAAACATGTTATGACTCCATTCCATTAATTGTTAGCCACATCTCAGTGAGTGAGTGAGTGAGTGAGTGAGTGAGTGAGTGAGTGAGTGAGTGAGTGAGTGAGCATCCACAGTACCAGATTTTGGAATCGGGCTCACCAAAACTGAATGTAGCCATCATTAATGATATTGGGTTTTAATGTTTTGACACATCAAAATGTTTGGCGTTGAAAGGAATTCTACAAATGTGTCTGCCTCTCTAAATCCTGTTTAATCATTTGACTCTCCCCACAGGTGGGCTCCAATCATGTTGTGGACAGGTCTTAAGGCTGTTCAAATAAAAGATACACATAACTGTCATGGCCAATGAGCTGCAGCCTTTTCTGGAACTATTTCACCTGATGTCTAATGCATTCTTTTTTTGAATATATTCAATATCAGCACAAGTTACAAAGGCGACATGCAACAACATTGAGTATCATGCATGCGCGCACACACGCAAACACACACACGCACACACACACACGCACGTACACACATATACTTTACTGAAACCAACATGTGCTACACTTCACCTCTTAGCTGTGTTCCCTGTAAAAGGGCTGTTACAACCGTATTACTACCGTCTCGTGTGTGTGCGCGTGTGTGTGCGTGTGTGTGTGTGTGTGTGTGTCACACGGTGAGTGCGTAAAATTCTGGCTGTTAAAATCTGCAAGCCAAGACAGGACAAGCCCCATTTTGTATTTTGAACTGTTGATGGTCAGAAAACAG